>DVZN01001323.1:0-10394 GCA_018237365.1 Caria ino melicerta
CCTGGGTTCGATTCCCGGGTCGCGCAACTTGTAAGTATGAGTTTGAAAAACAACGTTGCCTGGGATTGGATTTGTGCCCGATTGGCGACGGACTTGCCACCCGTCACATATATGGGACCTAATATCGTCGGCTAGTCGTGGGTGCATACTAGTATGTACCTCTGCCTCTTAAAAACATGTATTGTCTTACAAGTATCATCTGGTGTCACTATCGGCTACTTTAGCAATTATTTAGGGCAGGGTGGTGCAGTGTGCCAGGGCCCTGGAGACAGTGCTGGATTTACGCATAGGCCCGTGAGGCCTGATCCTAGAGCGGCGTGATTTTAGGGGCGCTCGCACACACAGGTGGGCACTTGTTGGGTTAGGTAGAAAAAATGTAAAATCTTACATTATTGCGTCCAGTTTTGTTTTTAATTTCTCAAAAACTACACAGAAAAGACGAATGTAAGGTTAAAATTATTGACACCGTTTAGGCCGCAGCAGAGAATCTACATATATACATTACATGCACTCGACAAACATGACCTCTGCTTGTAAAAAAAGGCACCATATCAAACTGTGCCAAGTGCGGCATCAATTCTAAATCCGCCACTGCCTGGAGATGATATGAGAGGAGGCAAAGGCCAGGTGGCCAGGGGGACCTGATGATAAGTGATCACCGACAGCCTCGAACATCTGCAACACCAGAGGTTTGTAAAATCGGATTACAGACGATAATTTCACGTAATAACGTCCATCATAACAAAACATTGGTGAAAGATTGCACACTTGCACCCGGAACGTGACAATGAGTCACGTCTTATCGTAAAAACGGCCGGCGTTCATTGATATTATCACGTCACAAAGAATATAAAAAAACAATCAATTGGCAGGAAATCGGTAAACAATAAACATACATAAAAATACATAAAGTCGAACATTGACCCTCTACTTTTTGAAAGTCGTTTAAAATAAGTCACGAATACTATCGACAGAGGTGAAAATTTTAAACCAAAAATATCTTTCTTTTGAATTATTATGTTATTTAAAGTATGAATACTTAATTAATTTTTTATATATGTATTACGCACTTTAAGTGGTATGGCTATTTAAAACACAATTTAAGCAATGTGCATTAATGATATGTAGGTTTATTTTATTTAACATGTATTTTAAGTATTTTTTCACTCAGTTTCATATTTAGTATTTTTTAGTTTTAATATCCAATACAGAAAATAGTACTAATCACAATTTCTACAATACCGAAAAAGAACTAATCAAAACTTTCATCCTATGTATAAGGCTAGTTGCTACTTGTAAGATATCATATTAAAGAGAAGCTCGTCTTTTGTACTGATTCAAATTTTACTTGTTTAAATGTTGAGTATTTCCGTCGTCATCCCCGTAGTGTATAGATGAAATTGGAAAAATAGGTGTATTCTGTGAACCGCCACAAATTGATTAAGTGTTAACTACATATAATAAAAACGTAACTGTACTTTGTATGTCCAGGCTAAACTCAAAAAGTACTGCATGGATTTACTTCAAATTTTGCATGAATATTACTAACAGGTCGGGTCAAAATAAAGGCTATCAAAATATAGGATATTATCACGTTATCACCTACGGGGAGGAGCTGTGAATCTTTATTTGTCTTACACATTCTATGACAGCGTGTAATCGCAAGACAAAGTCGCAGGCAGCAGTTAGTTTTGAAAAATAAAATTATTAAGGGTATCAGTCCATACAATGTAACCGATGAATAAAAAAACGATAGAACATAGCCATATGAGGTGTCTTGAATTAGTCTAAATTAAATTTACGTTTCTAAGAAAGTTTTTCGATTGTGTCAGTACTTTGTGATATTCGCTTTTGAAATAGAAAAAGGTGCGTCCCTCTAACTTTTAAACTATGGACATAAGAAAAAGAACTTTATGGTTTCGTTTGGTTAGATTTTAGTAAAAAAACTGTAGGAAAAACATTGTCTCGGTTTTTGCAGAATAGGATAAAAAGTATCAAGAGTATATAGGCTGTTTCTAGCTTAGTATACCTCCATCTTGGACCACAACATCACAGTTTACATCAGGTGAGTTGTGCATCGTTATACTAAGTTATTACCTATTAAAAATGTATGTTTGGGGGTTACAACCTATAAATATACTAAATTTCAAAAAATCCCTTCGGATATATTTTGCCTGATTGAAGAACTTCTTTGAACAAACCTCTCAAAAGTAATGCACTGACTTCTTCCAACCCCTTCCACTCAATTTCCAGGGAGTCTATGTGCTAGCCTCTATCTGTCATTTGTTTACCAGTTCTTGTTAGCATGTTCTTATTTATTAAAGATTGATCGAAGGCTCAGAGCGGAATAGGACCAACCTATTGGACTCTGAACATCGGCGACGAGTCGCCAGTCTCACAGTCTTTTACAGAATGCAATTAGAAAAATGGACTCCAGAACTTCGTAACCTGATCCCACCGGCACCTTTTCTTAACAGAGATTCGATAATTATTTTTTAAGTTGATATCCCCTGCACAAAAATCCCTATAAAAAAAGATTTTTCTTCTTTCATTATTCGAACGGCTAAGGACTGGAAGTCTTCGCCAAGAGAGGTGTTTCCTGTTCAGTACAATTTGAGCGTCTTCAAGGAAATAGTGAATAGGCACTTTCTAGTATATGTACTTTTATCTTCGATCTCTTCTTCACTTACCATCAGGTGGGTCGTAGATCATTTTACTAAGCTATCAGCTATAAAAAAAATATTTTTAAATTAAATTGTGTTATCAATAAATACATAAAATGTTAGACACTGGATGGTAAAAACAGATGATCGGGTCATTATGGCTGCTCTGGGGGATTTCTACGTCCAGCTGCATCAGACTTATGTATGTGTCTATAGTAAAGTGAAGTAAAGTACCACCATTATAATATTATCATCATCATCAGCCTATATTTTGGACATAGCACACAATACACTCGATCTTCGGCTCCCTTTTTCCAGCCTATGCCCGTAGTCTTGTGTAGGAATGTCACGGATAAAGGGCGTCCTACACTATGCCAAGGGCATACACTACACTTCGTCCTACACTTTATATACATTATTAAGTTTGTTTTTGTCGTCAAAAAGTGTAAGTACCTATAAATATAGACATAGATACCTTATCTCCATCGAATACTATGTCAAATTTTAATTAGCTTTTTCGTGTACAAGAAAAATCAGTAACATATTATTTTTGAATATTACTAGGTTAGTACTTACATTTAAGTCGAATCCTCTCGTCATCCAAAGATGCTTGTTCAGGATCCCCTCAACATAGTTCCGTCTCCATCGAGCAAGCATCCCATCATTACTTTTCCGACGTTTTGAATGACGATTCACTATATAACGTTCCATTACACCACAGTAATAAACAATCAATGTACGAGATACAAATGTCACTACACACGTTTGGTAATAACCACGGTCGTTCTTTAACTAAACTATAAAAACATTATAATTCAACAACCGGAACACATTAAATATCGTTACATAAAATATTAATTTTCTACTTTCAGACACTTACTCTAGATGCCGGTAACTACGAGTTTATTTATTACTGATTAGAAAGTAGAGAAATGGTTCATATTCAAATTAGAATCAATCATTAATTAATAATTTAAATAATTAAATACTTAAAACACACTAAAAACTACACTTACACAAATAGTCTAGTTTTTACGTAACATATTTTATAAAGTATAGCGACTTTTGAATTTAGAACGTTTTATTCGAAAATTAAATTTTCATAAAAATAAAAATGGCGACGACGAAAAATAGTTCTAACACTGTTTAAATTCGTTTTGTAACTAAAGTTGTGGTTGCTATTATCGTTTATTGTTACCTTATTTGTGTTACGGTATGTTGGAACGAATACAGACGCGTGATCAGAATTCATTGTATCTTTTTTGATTGTCCATATATCGGACAATAAACACTCGATATGCGTCGCGTCGTTTGCCCTCCATGTTAGTAGGCAATTTTCCTAACCTAAATACCCGATGAAGGGCGTCATGTTGTGAGAATTCACAAATAAGAACATATCTACTTAATATCACCTCTGTGGTCCAGTGGTGTCGGTGCCCGATCTTGACGCGAGAGGTCCCGGGCTCAATTCCCGGGTCGGGCAACTCGTTCTCTATGAGTTTTTTTAAATTTTCTGAAAAACATGACGTTGCTTTGGATTTGGGCCCGGCACATTACGGGTCCTAATACCGTTAGCTAATCGTGGGTGCATACTAGTATATAACCTCTGCCTACCATTTCGAAGATATATGTGCGTGACGATATTTTATCTACTTAATCGAATAATAACAAATTATAGACGTTTTGCACTATTTTATGATCTGAAGATATCCTCGATACCGATCATATTTTCACTTTTGCACGGCTCATAACCCGAAGCATGAGAGAGCTACGATTGAAACATGTCTACCTTAGATAAAGTATACTCTTTGATACCATGTATGACGACCGAAATATCCTACAAAAATACACGCCAATCTGTTATCAATTTTTGTAGTGGCTACACAACAAAAAATATCTTTATGCATATTCGCAGAAACGATGGATTGCACAATATTAAAACATTTAAAAAATGCACTTTTCTAATTTGTAACGTTTAAACATACACGTACTCAGAAATAGCAATGCTTAGCTATATATTTGGGGAGGCCAACATTTGGGGAGCAGTGGACTACAAGAGCCTAATGAAATTAATGAAGGAATTAATGGAAAAGGAAGAAATTAATGAATCCTTAAATTACGTCACACATTAATGTGTGGGGAGTGAGGGAGTTAACGAAATGTAACAAGGGGCAGGAGGGTCTTAAACTTTGTGATGTCACATACAAAAATTTTAAATCTTTAACAAATATTCATCCTGTTGTGTATTATTTAGATTTAGAATATTTTACTATTATGATTTTACAAAAGGTTACTCTAATTTAAATGAAAAAAGTTCGAAAATAAAAATGAAAAATATGTGACATCACACTTGGAAGGAGTTGATGATATGTGACAAGGAGAAGGGGTCAAAAAACGATCAAAATTGTTTGACGTAATTTATGGATGATGCCGAATGATGGATTCGTTGCTGAATTATAATCAAACCACCTTAGAGGCGGTACTTGAATGATGGCAGATGGATCATAGCGCTAGTTTCTATGTAGGTATATCTGTTAAATTTTATGGCTTTAGTTCCATTGAATTCCGCATTTGGTGAGACATATTTCGTGGCGACTAGTCAAACTGCCTAGGTTAAAATTAATAAATAGACAAAATGATTTCCTAATTGTCAGGGTTTAGTTGCATTATTTTTTGATAAACTTGAATGATAGATTTGGCACGTGTTATTTCATCATTAGAAGCACTACTACTTGGAGGACAAAGGCCTTTACATATAAGGATTACCTATATGATAACAAAAATCTTTATGCCCTTGCGTGCATTTGTAGAGATGCAGACCAAAAAAATGATATTAGTCTATGAGTTACAAGTTTGCAACTGCTAATTTTATTACACCCTGTTCTGTCCAACGCTAAACTGCAGAGCTTTGTACATAGGCGAGTGTGCGAAGCGAGTGTGAGTGTGTTTTTTTTTACATAACCTAACCCAAACAACCCAATTCTACCACCGGGACACAAAACGCGGCCGGTCATTCCAATTCCAATTCGGCTATGTAGCTGACACTCCACCCATCTGCACGAAACGATTCGGTTCGTCGTTTCTAATGCGAACAGCCAAGGAGTGGAATTCGTTACCTACGAGTGTATTCCCGGAACAATATAATCTAGCAATCTTTAAAGCCAGAGTGAATAGGCTGTATCTAGGTAGGCATGATCCATCTTCGATCACATCGTCACTTATCAGATGAGATGGTGGTCAATTGCCGACATATTCACCATGCTCTCTTTCAAAACATTCCAACATTCATCCACGTCTAAGTCCGGTAGGCACACACTTTCCAGCCTGTCTTGGACTTGACTCGCATACACACTTCTTACATTCAAATCTTGCAACTTTTCACACTTAATCCTTTCAAGCCCTCCAAATGGAACACGCACTCGCCAATGCCTCCACTTCTTAAACAGACCCCTATATCGGCTTACCACCAAATAGTGATCTGTGTTAAGAGTAGGGCCACTGTAGGCTCTTGTGTCCGTTATACATTTCCGGAGTCGGTTATCAACCAAAATCAAGTCTATCATACTCATTTGTTTATTCCTTCTCCATGTATAAGAATGAATGTAGATTATATTTTGTGTAGGTATATGTACCTTGTAAGTTGTAACAACTTTGTAACATATAATTTGACTGTTCGCTGGCGGAGTGGTGAGCGTAGTTGCCTAAACACGTCAACGAATAGCGGTTGGGGTTCGATTCTCTACGAGGACGGGCGTTGGTATGATAAACATAGACTTTCGCATTTTTGAGTTAGACTTTATTAAATTTATTCTCGTATTTATACATATATGTATTTCCATGTAAATTATCGTTGACTAACACCCATATCACAAGGAAATAACGTGCTTACTTTGGGTCTAGTACAATATGTGTGACTAGTCCACGGATATTTATTTATAAATTCTTATTTATGGTTCATGGTTTATTATATTTATTAATTTTTAGTGTGTAGTTTATTGTGTCCGTTATTCCCTGGGACCAGTGGCCTGCGCTAAATAAAGACATATAAGCACTGATTACCCTATATTGTATGTATTTTAACACATAATTTTAATAATTAAACTTACTAAAACTTGCTAGAACTAAGGTTATTAATAGCCATCCATCTAAGAATTTTAAGAAAGCTATTATTAATATTGATTGAGTTTCCACGCCCACCCTTGAAACTTAAAGAAACTATTATTTGCACGGTGGCGCCGAATTTGCGGCAAAAGCACGAAACAGTTATGCTTATTGTGTCTTTCCATGTGTGTAATTTTACGTATTATTTACACGAAAAATATTTGATGTGTGAGTAAACGCATGTACACAACTTAAATTGAAATTCTATATGTGTGTGAGTATAGTATAAGGTTTGCTTAATAAAATATGAAATATATTATTGGCAATTATTTGGTGATTTTTTGTTTACGGATAAACGTCGTTTATGAGACGATTGTAATGATTCTTTTTTTGTTGGAAAAAAGATATTCCAAAGATTACCCAACCTAGTCTGTGCCAAAGATGATTCCGTGTTCCATGATAATGATGAAGTTGCTTTTTTGAAGTTAACTTGATAATTGTACCTTATCTTTTGATGATAAGTTTAAAATTATTAAAAGGTACCGCTACCAGATTTGAATTTATTTATTATCATCTATATATAATTATGAAAATGGAATGTCGTTTGTTAATCGTAAATAAAACTACAGAATGGCTGGACTTATTCAGCTAATTTTGGTTTTGAAATTTAGGTATATAGAAGTCCAAAGAAGGTTTAAAACTTTAAGGAAGGAAGGAAAACAGCAAAATCCATAGTTTAATTTTTGCGTTGGTGTGTCCTATAAATGTCAAGCCTTATTCAGAAATGGTTTAAGTGAAATTGAAACAAAAAATTCTATTTTAGTTATTTTTGATCTGTTAAATTTTAGTTTTTTTTTTTTAAGTGACCATGTAGTCGAAGATGGATCATGCCTACCTTTAAATATTTTTAGGCAAACTTAAGGTATTTTTAGTTTGCCGGGTCAGCTAGATATCAATAATTATATGGTGTGTGAAGCTAACATGACGTTTAGTCAAAGTACGAAACAAAATTAAGCTGAATTCCTAAAATTGGTAAGGTTTTTCAGCAACAATACCATGTCTACTCTACTTGAAACCTCTGTGCACGCCCCTATCTAGGACTTTTTCTTACCAAAAATGTTTTACACGCCCGTGGACCGGCTTTTCTTCAATAATGGATCTCCTTGATGGATAATGAGCTATAGAATGAGGTATTGATTTTAAACAGACGCGACGTACCGAATCCTGATATTTTCCTGTAATATGTATTGTGGTAATTTGTTCCATAAATAAGCGTGTTATGAAACGCATTTCATAACTCTGATCGGTAATTATTACATCTGTATTTCCTGTATCATCACATTAAATAAATGGAATAGTTTGTCCTTTCACACATCACAACAATAACGCATATGGCAAGACTTTTGTGAATATTGGGGTAATCAACTTTTTGTCGCATTGTAAGTTATATTATATAACTTAATAAGCCTATGGGAACATATTTCCTACGCTAGTAAGCTGAGAAAAATCTGTTCAAATTATTAAAAAACCACCGAAAACATAACTTGTAAAAAACACAAGTCTCGCCACTCAGAAGGCATCTACTTTTACAAGGACCTAAGAAAAAATTGTGAGGTCCATATAATACTAAGGCGATTATTTTATTCGGTCCCGTCATCAATAATCGGTATCTAGTGGGCAAAAGTTATTAATAATTCAAATATTTATGACTTATAATGGATAATTTTAACCTAATAAATATTATAATATGTTTAGTTTGATATATAAAAATGTATAATGTATATCTGGAAAGAAGTCATTCAATAACTTCTTTCAAAATGTATAAAAGGATAGGTAGTAATTAATGTACTTAAACAGTCATGATCCGATAACGGCGACAAACGCCGATTTCATAGGTAACAGTCACACACGAAATACACTACACTGTCGCCGCCGGTCTCGCGACGAAGGCCCCTTTCCGACCGGCGCCTAATAGTCATCCCGCTCCCCAGCAGTCAGAACGCAGCACAAAGCCGAGGTTCGGTTTCGCAAGAGACAGCACACGCACACGCACACGCATACGCAAGGTGCGTATGACGTATGCGTGTGACGTTGTCTGAGATTGGAGTTGTGCCCGATTAGCGACGGACTTGCCGCCCGTCACATCATGGGACCCATCATCATCATCGTGCAAATTTTTAAAATAATAATTGACAGAAACTAAATAACTTCCATCCTTGTTTTTAATAATTGGCATTAATAACTGTCTGTCATTCAGCAATGATTAAAAATTAATATAAGGTAATAGATGTTATGATATATTTTAAAGCATCTGCGTTTAATTTTGACTAAAAAAAGAAGGCAAATACTTGTAATTTTTCAGTTTCATCTGTAAAAATATTTCAACATTTTGTATTAATAATGCTTTCCTGTGTTTAAAAAGCTTGAAATTATAATACAACCACCATAAAAAACATCTCTCTTCATGAGAAAGTATTATAAATTCACAAATTTTACTTCTTTCATGCTATAATCGCTCGCGCATGCATGCATGCACGTACGCACACATGTGCACACATACGCACACACACACACACACAGACACACACACACACACACAACACACACACACACAATTTTATAGTCGACTCTGGCATTCCGGAGTCTGGCTATTTATTAAATTTATTCTGATATTTATAACATAATATCCATATGTATAATATCCTTGACTAACACCCATATAACAAGCGAATAATTTGCTTACTTTGGGGTTAGATCAATATATGTGATTTGTCGGGGGATATTTATTTATTATTTATTCATCTCACAACACTTACTTTAAACATGACGCCATCCGGATAGTCGAAGCCCTCTCCAAACTGATACGTCTTCACCATGCTGTCATAGTAGTCATTTCTAGACTTTGCATTATCTTCATCGTACCTGCAAGTTTAGTTATTGAAGTGTAAAATTCTGTAGCGGCGTTGTGCACTTGTTGTAATGGGTAAAAAATGTTAAACTCGCGTGTCACGTGACACTTAGGCTACTTTTGTTTTCGAATAAGTTTTACAGGGAACTGTAATACTTATTCGAAAACAAAAGTAGCCTAAGGTACGTACATAACTTTACGTTAAGTCCCTTACGAGGAAGGCAGAAAGTATCGAGTGCCAAGTGTCTCATACAAACTTGCCTAGCTTCCTCCACATTCATTACTCTCTTCATACATATTTGGACATAAAATGTCAACCTAGATCTCCCCGGGTAAGTACAGCCATCGACATTCGCATTGTATATATGTTTCGTCAATCTCGCATCATCCATTTTTTCTACATGACTGAATCATCGGAGCACTTGCCGTTTTGCATTTTTACACCGACACTTTCTTTCAATTCCACTCTTTCTCCGATTTCGCTATTGCAAATTCGGTCCGCGAACGTTACTCCACAAATAAGACTAAATTACTCTCTGTAACATTAGCTATCATATTACTAGCGGTGATTCTGTTGTACGCCGACTAAAAGTTAGTTTACCTTCAACTTACAGACAAATAAAGAGACGAGATAAGGTTAGTTTAAATAAAAATAAAAATAAATAAATATCGTCACGCCCATATGTCCTCGAAAGGGTAGGCAGAGGTATATACTACATACT
>DVZN01001324.1:0-10392 GCA_018237365.1 Caria ino melicerta
GTGAATTTCTTACCATCAGGAAATCCGTCTGCTTGTCCGCCTTCAAATGAAAAAAAAAACGTGTATTTTTAAATACAATTACATATTATGTACCATGTATACCTAAATTTAGTAAAAAGCAGTTATTTTAATATTACAAACAGACACTCCAATTTTATTTATGTGTATAGATTTTATATATTATGTGTATAGATTCCCTGGGAGTGGATTTGTTCCCGATTGGCGATGGACTTGCCACCCGTCACATCTTGGGGCCTAATATCATCGGCTAGTCGTGGTTGCATCCTGGTATGTACCTCTGCCTACTCTTTCGAGGATATATGGGCGTGGCGATATTTTTGTATTTCATATCTAACATTTTCAGAGTGACACCATTATAAATGAAACATATGGACTACCTTGGGAATATATGAACACTCAGAATAGAAAAATTGTGTTGTTTTTTCTACGTAATGTGCAAGTTCCCGTTAATGTGAAGGCCATGGGTTTGATACCTGTCGGGGTGGAGACAATGGCTTCGGTAAACAAGTGAACATTTATTTAATCTTTATAAGAAACTAGGTACTACCCGCAGTTTTGCCTGTGTTTTTAAATATAAACGTAATATGGTGTAAAGTGGAATATGGGTATTATAACATTTTCTATGGAATATGTGGTGTAACGGTACGGCTGTCGCCTGTTAAGACCGCTCGCCGCTTAAGTCACGGTTTCAATTCCCAGGTCGGGCAACTTTTTTATTTATTTTTTATTTATTTTTATTTATTTATTTATTCGTGAGGTTTTTTCAGTTTTTCTAGAAAAACATAACGTTGCCTGGGTTTGGTTTTGTGTCCGATTGGCGATGGATATACCACCCGTCACAGATTGGGACCAAATATCGTCGTCTAGTCGTGGGTACATAGTAGTATGTACCTCTCCCTACTCTTTCGATGATATATTGGCGTGACGATATTAAGTTTTATTTATTTTTTCCAATGTAATGTTAAGTGATCATCGGGACAAATCTTAAAACAGGTTTTTGGAGTGAAAAAATCCTCTGCAAAAAATATTTTTAATTGTAACACTCCGTACATGGAACGGAGAGATGACAAAAATTGATGAGCATAACCGTGTGAGGTTTACATTAGATTTTTTTTATAATATTAGAAGGCAGACAAGCAGACGGATGTCCTGATTCCTGGTAAGAAATTCACGCCTATAAGATACCAAAGGTGGTAATGGTGTGCTGCCAACCTGAGGCCGGAATGTTAAGCCTCGTGCAAAATTAACTTTACCGGCTACCTTACCCTTTAAACCGGAACACGTCAACGGCAAGCATTGACGTTATAGTGGTAAGAATAGGTAAGGCGGTGGTACTATTCTACCCGGGCGAGTCGCTGCAAACCTCTACCACCTAGTAAGAGATCACCTTATGTAAAAAATGGGGTAATAGAATCCAATAAAAACTTCAAACGACAATTGGTTTAAACAAAATCAATAACGTGGTTTAGGAGATTTAGAGTAATTTTGATAAATTTGGCACTGACACGCATAGCGCGGGCGGTTCGTGGCCCCGTACTGTATGGTGGTGGTAATATATTTTTGTTTGTTGCTACGGAACCCTTTACGGGCGACTATGACTCGCTCTTCGCCAATTTAATTCTTGTTTTGTTACAGGTACTTAAAACGTCTATTTCATATTGCGTTATGCTTCGAGCCTTTGCATATAAATAACTTTCACTTTTAGGCACAAAATTTTATTATATTTTAACAAGAACCAATGGATTCAATATTTATGCGTTTTACTGTTATAAAAGTCACTGGTTTTATGACTACGAATGTTTTTTTAACACTCTTTTGCACTTTGAATCACGGTAGCATGATTGCCAAAAAAACTGTCATATTGTACTGATCATACCAAATAACTAAAAACATATATATCGTCACGGCCATTATTTTAGTAAGTGTAAGCAGAGGTATATTAGTATGCATACGATTGCCGACGATATTAGATCCTGTGATGTGAAAGTCCGTCGTCATACCAGGCACACTTTATGCTTTTTCAAAAAAAACTTATAGAACAAGTTGCTCTACACGAGAATCAAACCTGGGACCTCTCACGTCAAAGTCAGACTATTCTGAAAAATATAATGTTGCCTGTAATTGGATTTGTGCGCGATTGGTGACAGACTTGCTACCCGTCACATCATGGGACCTAATATCGTCGACTAATTGTGGGTGCATACCAGTATGTACTTCTGCCTACTCGAGGATATATGGGCGTGACGATATTAATTTTATTTTATATTATATATGATATTTAAGAACAAGCTAATTCTCATAGTTTCGCCCGTTCGGGATTTCTTTTCCAATCGAATTTGAAAACTTTGTCCTTACCTCCTACATAGTAAAAATAGAATAGCTTCATTCTTTTTCTTTCGAACTCCACGTATTGAGGTCCCCTCAAAAAAAACTCGCTTTACTCACTAAACAAAAGATACCTTTTCTTAACTTTAGAAAAAAAAATATTTGTGGGTACGTAAAAAAATTTCGTTTGCAGGACAAACAATGTAAGATATGTATGAAGAAATTCAAGCAGCACGCGTATTTGAAGTCCCACTACTGGAACACGCATTTCATCAAATACAAAGTGTCACTGCGTAGGTGAGTACTTTGCTTGTTCGCGACTTTACTTTTTAACTGACTTTCGGAAAAGCTTGGTGTGGTTTTATGAAACTACGATGAACATTTTTTCACTTGCATTATCAGTTGCGTAACATTGTGACTTGGAACCTAAGGAAAAACAGATTACTTAATTTTGCACGAGGCCTTTCATCATATCATCCCGGCGTCAGGTTGGCAACGCACCATTATCATTTGTTGTCTATAGGCGGCGTGAATTTGGTACCATCAGGAAATCCGTCTACTTATTTGCCTTCCAATGCTATGAAAAACTCATTCCTAAAATAGGTGTTACTATTGCGTTGCCGACCACGCAATAGTAACACCTATTTTCGTCCAATTATACGTCACTCAGAGAGTTATGGGAAGGTCTTTGTTTGGGAAATACCTTAGGGTCAAAGTTCGGACCGAGATAATCAGGCAGAAGACAAAAGAGATAGATATAGTTCAAAAGTGAAGCAAATTGAAGTGACAGTGGGCTGGTCACAACTGTCGCGGAAATGCCCGGTGGCGTATACGGGTTCTCGAATGGCGGCCCCGACTGGGTATACATAGGTAATGTCCAAATATAAAATGTGAATTTTATCTGTAACGATAAATTTATTTGATTTGTGCATTAACCAAAACGGGCATTACAATAAACGTCACCAATAAAAGAATAAGAACGAAACATTCGACGGGTGCGAGCCACGACGCTTTGGTTTTATCGTTAGCACGTTGGCCCGGAACGCCAGAGACGTGGGTTCAATCCCTACAGGTGCCGCAAAATTGTTCATTCTTAGCATTTTTCTGATTTATCCCCAAAGAGGGGGTTACGCTTAAACACTCAAAACCGATTACAAAAAGCGTAGTGTAGGGCGCCTTCGGTGGACCGATAATTTGAATAGGGCGGCTGTTAGAGAGTAGATAGTGAAAATGGAAGAATGAGACTTAGAGCGTTCTTTGGGGGCCTATGTCTAGCTGTGGTCTATAATATTATTAACACACACTTGCACTGTTCCACTTATTACTAACTACTAAATTAGTGAAACAGTGCAAGTGTAATAATAATTTCGAAACAAGAATATACAGTTTCACCAAGCGATGAGGATGGAAAATATACAATATTAAAATCTGCAAACATGGTCACATAATAGGCAGATATGATATATCCATTGACGGCAGAGATAACTGTCACGTGACAATAAAAGTACTATTGTTGTTGGTTCATTGTGGGTTTACTAGCATAGTTATAATTTCTAGAGCCTAATAGTTATTTCAAAATCAATTTTCAGCAAGAAAAAGAAAAAGCGCAATAAATCGGAGGTGATGCCGTTTGACTTTGAGGGTATTTTGAATAATATCAAGGAAGAGTTGGATTCTGGTGAGTTGTTTCTAAATATAATACCTTCGTCAATTCGAGAAAGAAAAATCTATCTAGCTAGGTTTCATTTTTAGAAAATATTGTTTTGTCTGTGTTATCATATTATGAAAATTTGCCACAGTTGCCATTAGAATACGAAAGTCCCGTTGAAATCGGTGCTGCCGTTCCAGATATTAGCCGAAATAAACAGACAGATAAAAATTGCAAAAAAAAATGTTGTTAGACGTACCATACATACATATGGATTTACACACACAAACAGATACTCCAATTTCATTATGTGTATAGACAAAAATAAATATCGTCACGCCTCGAAAGGGTAGACAGAGGTACATACTAGTAAGGTGGCAAGTCCGTCGCCAATCGGGAACAAATCCAAGCCCAGGCAACGCTACGTTTTTTTGATAAACAGAAAAAAACTCATAGACCAAGTTGCTCAACCCGGGAATCGAACCTCGTGTTTATGTGTATGAGTATTACTTAGGATAAATACATGTTATTCAGAACCAGGCTCCGATATCGACCAGACAGAATACTCGAAGACTGTCCTGGCCGAGGAAGTGAACAAGGCCATCTTCGAGAAGACCAACCACCGGCGAGTTGACCGGGACTTGGAGTCGTTGTTCTTGGAGCATGTGATGAAGCAGAACCCTGATGCGGACGCAGGTGTGTATGAGTGTGATACAGATGTGTATGAGTGTGACACAGGTTTGTATGAGTGTGACACATGTATGTATGAGTGTGACACAAGTATGTATGAGTGTGACACGTGTATGTATGAGTGTGGTATAGGTATGTAAGAGGGACACAGGTTTGTACGAGTGTGACACTGGTCTGTATGAGGGTGACACAGGCGTGTACGAGTGTGACCTTTGTAGAATACTTACCTGCCAGGTGGCTCCTAAGATTAACAAATAAAATAAAATGATATCGTGAGTATCCCGTATAAATAACTATAATGTTAACGACCATTTACGAGTAAAACCATAGGTTCCTGTATTATATTAGAAAATTAAAATCAGTTCTTTTTCATTCATAGGCAGCGTAGTTAAATTCCGTTTATTACAAGTTGCATTTAATATTTAAAGTTCAGTTCGACCTAAATATTTGGTCGGACCATGTCTTTTAATGTCTGTTTGGGACCATTGCCTTAGCTATTCCTGCCGCCATAACTTTATTGCTTGTCGTTGATGCGTTCCGGTTTCGAGGATAAGATAGCTGATAAACTTACTTTTGCATGAGGCCTAACATCCCGGTTAGCAACGCACCATTACCACCATTGCTGTCTATAGGCGGCGTGTATTTCTGTCCACTTGTTTGCCTTCCAATATTATTAAAAAAATATTTAAAATATTTATCGACAAAAACTACTGGTTTGTAGATTTGATTTTTATATTACAGAAAAGCACCGTTACGCGTTGGTGGATGAGAAATTGGAACGGAGGGCTCAAGACCGAATCACATTGTTATTGAAAAGAGCGAGACGGGATAAGGGAGTCTGTGATGAAGAAACGGGACAGGATACTGGTATGTTATTTAAAAACTAAAGACTAATCTGTAAATTATCGCATCTGCTAGTACATATTAGGCCATCCATAAATATCATCACACAATTGTGTGAAGGAATATTTATTTATTATATTTAATTTAAATTAGAGTAAACTTCAGTAAAATCAACATAAAAACATCTATGCATATAATAAAACAGTAATCTACACATATAATAAAGCTAGTCTGTACATGGTATATTTTTTTTAAAACAATGATCGTTACGTATTGTATACAGGGTAGAGAACCCAAAAGAATGGTTACATTTTCTTTGTCTGTACGCGTTTCAAGCAAAATCTACTGAACGGATTTCTACCAAATGTTGTGCAGTAGCTTTTAGCCCGGGTCAACATTTAGGATACTTTTTATTCCGGGAAGATCCTTCTTTCCCATCATAGATTGCAACAAGGGCACACTGAGTAGTAGCCAGTTCAAGCTGGTCTGTCATCGTATTGGAAACATGTGATATACTAGACCAGATTAAACTGGTAGTTTTGAAAGTTATCCACGCGAACAAAGACGCGGGCAGCAGCTAGTTCTAAATAAGAAACATAACAATAGGTTGAGATGAATCTTTGTTAGATTATTATATATAACATCACAAGGTTTAGCACCCTCCTCATGTCACATTTCATTAGACCCCTCCCTCCGCCCCTTACGTGTGACGTACTTTATCGATGACCCCTTATCGCGTACGTAATAAAGTCGCCGTTTTGCACGCTGACATGTGTTAAAATAGCATTGCCTGTGGCATAAATCGATTAAATGAAACCCCTGTTTAGATTTTAATGCAGCTTTAATTATACATTTGCCTTAAGAATAGTTAAAACTGTTTCGATTGTAGTTCCACTCTTTTTTTCTGTGTTCCACAAAATTAACTAGAAAGGTTTTTTTTATACGTTTTTGTTTGTACACTAGCTGCTCCCGGCGGCTTTGCTCACCCGTAGTTTTATTATTTAGTAGATAAGACGCAACCTATGTTACTCTTAAATATTTTGCTGCTAATGTTATGCAAAAATACATATTATATTTCTTTTGTTGAGTCGTTGAGACTCAAAGAACTTCAGACATGCCCAAAAATTACATTTTAATTGAATGGAAAAGTATATTCATATATACGAAAACATATTTTTTCGCAGTCAGTTAACTTCCATTAACTTACCCCTGACAATAACGAACATTACAAAACAAAAATTATCCAATTTGATTAGTCGTTCAGGAATTATGGGCGTACATACATTTCGAAGATATACTTTTTTCATATAAATATTTGTACATATAGTATTTATAAGTCCTTTGCAAACCAAAATATCTGTAACTAGCTGTTGCTAGCGACTTCATTCGCATGGGTCACTTGTAACTTTATGGTTTAGCATGAAAAAATTTGACAAAAGAAAAACATTGCCTTCCCTTTTACGCAGTCGGATAAAAAGTAAACTATATGTTGCTTGCTGGTATAAAAATAAACAAAATGTCATCAAAATCTATTCACAATTGACAGACGGACAGAAAAAAATTAACATCTTTGTTGACTTGATGTGGTTCATAAAAATGTAACTAGTCTAGACAGTTTCAGTTTCCTCAATCACAATAGTCAGTTCTTTAATTGATCTCGTGAAAAAATCTATATGTTGAATTATCAGAAAGAATGTTTTTGTTGCAATTTGTTTTTTTTTCAGACAAAGAACCTGCAGTATACGAAATACAACATTCAGTAAACATTGACCGTTTAAGTCCAAACCAACGTCTGTTAGGTGAAGACAATAGTGAAAATAAAACCGATTTAGAAAATACACATATCGATATATTTAAAGAAAAGTTAGAAGATACCATCAATGAAAAAGATAGTGATAACGAAAACTTAGAAAACACTGGGCCAAAAATGGAAAGCAAAGATGATTTAGATACTATTTATAATGAAAATTGTAATAATAAAAGTGAAAACTTAGAAGGACGAAATATCAAATATATTTCCAAAAGTAATTTAGAAGACAGTAAAAATAGAAATCAAACAATACCAAGACGAAATACTAAAGATGTTCCCACTAATAATTTAGCAGGAAATAGGAATTCTGAAATTGGTGACAAAAGTGGAGAGAACATTGAAAATTTAGAATTAGTTACAGAAGCTAAAAATGAATTAACCAATGAAAAATGTGAATATGTTATTGAAAAATCAAAAGAGTATAATGAAAATATAAATGAACCGAGCAGTGATCAAAAAGAAAGTAATATCGAAAATTTAGGAAATAAAAGTAGGAAGGAATCGACTAGTATACAAAGTAATTGGTGCAAGATTAACAGTCATCAGTGCTATGTCTGTTTCAAGGTAACTATTTATAAATAAAGCTGTTAATAATACTACAAAGTGTCGTAAAAATGAGAAAGGACCTGCTCCGATGGTTCATGTGGAAAGAATGGAAGATGCAAAATTAGTAAAACAGATATACAATGCGAATGTAAATTTAGGTACCCGGGGAGACCTAGGTTGACATTCCACGACCAAAGCTCATGTATTATGTACCGGGGGTTGTGTCAAGAGTCTCCGAAACCGGCGTGTATGTTTGAAGACAGTAATGAATGTGGAGGAAGCTAGATAAGTTTGCTGGAGTCGTGCCACTTGGCACTCCATACTCTGCCGTATGAGACTTGGCGTGAAGATATGTATAGACAGTAATGAATGTGGAGGAAGCTAGGTAAGAATGCTGGAGTCGTGCCACTTGGCACTCTATACTCTGCCGTATGAGACTTGACGTGAAGATATGTATGTACTAGCTATTGCCTGCAGCTTCACACACATTTTTAATTATGATAAAAATACAAAGTATAATATTGTATATAGTGAGATGACCCATACACACACCACTCGTCTACATTTGACTCAATCTCACTGCACTCCGCTTCACTGTACTCTACCCCTCACCATAACGTGCATTGATGTGTCAGTTTCAGACCTGAAACTGGTATAAAGATTATAATTGTTTGCCTTTTCAAACTCGATCATAATAAAATTGCGATCATTGACATTATGCCGGCAGGAATTGTTTTAATTTTTTGACCAACTACCCAAGAACGACGAGCTTATCAAAATTGATTGTATGTTTTTGTTACCTTAGAACTATGTAATTTGTGGACCGAGTTTTAAAATGCTTCATTATTTTGAAAGGGTATGGCTTCTCATTTTCTTTCAACAAATTTTATAGATCTATCTATCTAGGCGGGACCAAGTGACCGCACTTAGCCTATGCGAAATTTTATAGATGTGCATAATCTTAAAGTTAGTTTCTTTGCAATATTACTGTATTTAAATAATCTGCATTTGTAAGTGAAGCTTTACGGTAATTAATTTTTTTTTTACAGTTATATAAAACCAAAGAGGAGCTATTAGATCATTGTAAAATACACTTTGATGTTTGCAATACGACTATTCTAAAAAAATGTCCCTTGTGCGATTATGTTACTAATCTCAACCTCTCTCGACATCTTTCCATCATGCATAATATAGAAATAAAAATAGGAAATAAGAGTGTACAAGATAGAAAAGATAATAATAATGGTTCTAGATTCTATTACAACTTGAATAATGAACTTGTTAAAAAAATAGAAATTATTCCAAGTATAAAGAGTTTGAATAAGGAAGCGTATATGAAATTAGATAGGAAGAAAAGAGAATCAAAATCCCAAGGTCTACAAAAGACTAAATTAGTTAAAAAGGGTGGGGAGTGGTTGATAGAGAATAAAATACTCAGTATTAAAGATAGTGATTTAGATATATATAAAGATAAAGATTTAAGTGGTGATTATTTATCTAAAATTAAGGCTATAAGTCGCAATGCAAAAAATAATGGGAAAAGTGTAATATTTCCGTGTAATAAGTGTGAGAAAATCTGTCAGACCTTTAGTGCTTTGACATTACATTATCGAAGGCATGAGAAAAATCCAAAGCCGTTTAAACCAAAGGTCTGGAAACACAAAACCAAAACGGTGGCCGAATCTAAAAAACCAGAAGTAGCACCCAAAAGTACTAAGAGATACGAAAAACCGAAACCCATTTCAAACAATCACAGGTGTGATCCAAAGTTGATGGAGTTTTATGAAAAGAATATCAAAGGCAGTGATATAGAATTTTGGCACTTCTTGAAAATTTACAACAAGATGACAAGAGAAAACATTAATGATTTTCCGGATTTGGTTAACAGACCGGAGTTTGGTATACATGAAAGAATAGACACAAGTGAAACAACAGATAATGCTAAAAAAGATACGAGAAGAGACAATATGGCTGGTTCCAAAAAGATGGTGGATAAAACGTCGCTTAACAAAATGGTAGATATTAACACGAAGCCATTTAAAACGGTTCCTAAATCAAAATGTTCTTATAATAGAGTAATTAGAATAAGTAAGAAAGATTATAGGAAAAGAAAGATGATACAAGAAAGACTGAGAAAGAACATTGCAGCTAAAAGTTCTCTAGGTTAATATGTAAAATTGAGATGTTTATTCCGGAATAATCAAATTGGGCAGAGTAAGTCTAATGTCTCATAAGGACCTCAGTGGTCTCAGAGGCATTTTTAAGCCTTTATTGTGATTTTTGGTGAACAATACATAAATAAAAAAAAAAGTTATGGACTGTATTATGAACATAATATATGTGTACGTAAACGACAGATACAACATCACATTAATATTTAATACATTTAAATTATCACTACATAGTATAAAATAAAGTCGCTTTCGCGTCATTTTTTTTTATAACATTGGAAGGCGGACAAGCAGACGGATTTCCTGATGGTAAGAAATTCACGCCGCCTATAGACACC
>DVZN01001325.1:0-10391 GCA_018237365.1 Caria ino melicerta
TTTTATAATAAATTATAACCAGCCAGTGTCTCATACAGAAAACCTTTTTTTCGCATTACTTTCTGAGTGCCCTGGTACATATGTTCTTTAATAATCGACAATGTAATTATCTGTTAAAAACAATTTTTACTTTCCACACCAAACGGTAATAGGTATGAACGTTGAGGACCAGGTGGTGATGAGAAAATTTACCTACGAATAGCCAATGATATTAAGTCCCTGATATCACATCTAGGACTTCATATTGTTTACATAAAAAAAGTTATTAATTTTATATATTTATACTACTTAGCCGTTTGCGGGAATTCAATGAAAAAGTGAACTTTTATACATAAAATAAAAAATAAATTTACTTTATAATCTGTTTATTGATTTCGATGTATTCGTTATTTCTGTATGAAAGTTTCTTTTTGTTGGTATCCCGTAAATAAGGAAACGGTAAAAGTATAGAACATGATAAATATTGAATGAGCAAATCGAACCACCTAAATATATTAAAACTTATTGCATTGAAATTGAACCCCTCAACAATATTGTTGTTTCAAGGGAGTTGGACGGTCTACTCGACTGTGCAACAAAAAAGAGGGCTATGAATATAAAAGGCTATGTATATGTATGTAAGTATGTACGTATGTATGTTCCTTTATGGCACTCTAGAAACTAAACGCGTGAGCCGATTTTGTATATTATTACGTTAATCTATTCGTCTTAAACTAAAATTCAATATGGCGGCAATCCAAAGTCATATTGTAAAAAAAATGACAAACTAAATTGTTAAATAGAGGTTTAGAAATAATTCTAAAGTTTCTTTTATCGTTTTTTATTTTGTGTGACCATTTAGGATCTATGACGATACAGAGTTGGTAGTGAAACACTCGATGCAAATCGAATTTGTTACCGAAACATTATTAATAATAATTATATGTGTTAGTAGTCGATTTTTTTGATTTGTTTTTAAATTATTGCTTGGTTAATATCTAATAACATTATCTAAATAAGTACTAGCAGTACCTAAGGGCGGCTTCACCCATCTGTTTGCTACTCCTATATTAAAAAGCCTATGTCACTCCTATATTATAAAGATGCATGATACAAGGATTCAAAATTATTTGAGTAGTACTTGACTTTACAAATCATACTTTTGTAATATTAGTGTAGATGAAAGCACAGTCTTAAATAATTGAATAAATAAGCGGTGTTTGCTAATTAATATGCTTTTTGTTCGTAGTGGTTTAGATCCTGTACGAAACCAGGGCGAGCAAGTCACGCGGAAGCCTGGCAGCCGTCACGCAACGCCAACACGAGCCTCGGTGCCTGCTCTAATATTTTGAAGAGACTCAAATGTTGATTTTAAACTTTAAGCGTCGCGTATTATTGACAAATGAATTAAAATGATATCGTGAATATCCCTTATAAACAATAAAAGTGTTTACCTACTGATATTGCGATTGTGGTTTCCATCTAAATGATATTAAGTCACGTGTATCTAGATCAAAATGTTGACTCGTCATTATTTCATATAAGCAGTGGCATTGCACCAGGTGCAGTGCACCAGGGCCCCGGAACTCAGGGGTCCCTCTAGCCTAAGCTTTGAAAGGACAAGGTAGTCTACTAAAAATAGGTAGAATTCGGCGAAGGCCCGATTTTTTCTACGTGCACCGGGGCCCTTGCCCACCTAGCTACGCCACTGTTCATAAGCACTCATTTATTTTCTCAATATGAATATAGTTCTTTTTCTTTATTTCTTCTTTCCTTTATATATTGGAATGCAGATACCTTACTGTTTACTCGTTTTAAATTATACTAGCTGTTACCTGCTTGTATAACGCAATATTATATAGCACTTATTTGATTTGTAAGAAAAGTGATGACGCCGCGCTGGGTTGGAACAGGGAAGATCTTCCCTGCCACGCAAGGTGTGCTGCCCGGGGACTAAGGTCTGACTGAGAAGCAATATCGCAATTAAGGATTTTGCCTGAACTTGTGTGTCTTGCGTCAATGTCGTAGCGTCGAATATCGCTTGACTGCTGCAGATTTAACTTATGTCAGTCACACTCAAGACTCTCAAACTATCTCTATACCTACCAAGAATCAAACTAATCCGTTACTTCGTTTAAATAAAAAAACAAACAAACACTTTGCATTTATTATAAATTAACAAATAGCTGACCCGTCGAACTTCACCCCACTTAACACGATGAGAGGATCGCGAAATATAATCAACTGTCAAATTCCATGAATTTTTCTGTCATATTTTATAACATGATATTAAATGCATGAGAATTTTTTGGCAAGTTATCATAGTGATTATGATATGCAGACTGCAGACAAAGTCAACAAATAGAAGGTTTTTTAAGTAATGAAGTGACTCATATGACTTATTTATTTGATTTAATATATTGATAAGAAAATATATCTACTAATAAATATTACATTTCTAATCAAAAAACTTTACATATAATTGAACGACAATTAGCTTACATAAATATTTAATTGCAAATGTTAATTAAACACTTATAAATTGGGAGGCTAAATTATTCATTTTGCTGGTTTAGTGTCAAGTCTCCGAAGCCAGTGTGATAAAGAGAGTCATGAATGTGGAGGAAACTCTGGCAAGTATGTAGGGATCGTGACACTTGGCACACGATTTCCTCTGCCTACCTTTTTGGTATTTAAAAACTGCCTCAAACGCCGTCAAAGTAATTAAAATTCAAGAAATATTAAACTTTAAAAAGAAAATGTATACCGTTATATTTGAAGACCTCAAAGTAGCTTTAAACATATTTTGAGCTCTTACGCCAAATACATCGTAAGTATTTAGTGGTTGAAATTAGTGGGAAGTTCAACCACTAAATACTATTAATAGAGTGGGAAGTTGCAGGGGTTGACCTTTTTTATAATATTGGAAAGCAAACAAACAGACGGATTTCCTGATGGTAAGAGACTCACGCCACCTCGTTGCCAACCTGAAGTCGGGATGCTAGGCCTCATGCATAAGTAAGTTTACCGGCTACCTCACCCCCCCAAACCGGAACACGTGAACGGCAAGCACTGACGTTATGGCGGCAGAAATAGGTAAGGCAGTGGTACCATTACACCCGGGCGACCCGCTGCTCTACCACTTAGTAAGAGATAGTATAAGATTACTACAAGCGGTACAAGTTAGTCTCAAACCCTTAGATACAAAGTTTCTAAAATCATTTTTTTGTAATGCTAAATGCATTAAAAATATTTTAAGTTCCTAAAACACATTACTAAACCTCCACTCTTAAGACTAATCGCTTCGGCCTGCGCATTGAAATACCACCAGCCAATGCATTGAAATACTGAAATCCAAATGACCGTACAAAGATCAAAATTATCTATTCGTAAGTCTTTTCCCCGTTACTTGGCAACAGCTTATGTAAGTTTAAATGAAACCTAAGCCACTGAACATTACTTATGTGTACCAATCACGATGCAATACTTTTTTGCAAATCTCAAGATTTGTGAAGTCGCTTTGTCATTTGTCTATACTTGTGTGATGATGTGATGACGAAGTGTTTTCACAGTATACGGTATATAGATACCTCAAACTAATATTGCAAATACGTAAGAGAAAATTTTTCCTTGTCTGATTATTTTTTAAGTTGTTGGCTTACTTCTATCAAGTATATGGATGTTAGCGGTTAGCCGTAATTTCGCCCGAATCATGTAAATAGACGGAAAGGAAGGGTAGAAGTAGTCCCTATTATTCCATAATATATTCAGAACTGACATAATCCATTCATTTTTTTAAACTTTCGCGTTCAAATTATAAGGTATAAACCAACTGCCACCCTGCTAAATAATCGAGGCTGGTAATGGCGAGCTTGGTTTCTTTATCATTAACTAGCTGTCCCGGCGAACTTCGTCGCGCTAACAACCCGTCAATATTTGAGATAAAAACAACACTATCTTTTTAAAGTTATTTTTTTATTGATGATATCGATGATAATATGAAATGAAAGCACAAAAATCATAAAAACTGTTCCAGCCATTCTTGAGTTATAAATGGTGTAACTAACACGACTTTCTTTATATAGATAATGTATTATGTAACTTTAACTAGGTAGCGTTCTGTAATGGTTTGTCTGGATTTTATCCACCATTTTACCTATTCCTATTGTCTTCGACGTTGTTGTATTCCAGTGTAGAGTATAAGGTGGGTAAGCTTATTTTCTCAACATGTTTTGCAATACACCATTACAATAAATTTTTATATCGGATGGCGAATGGTCTTAATACGCGGCATTTATTTCTTAACACCAAGAAATAGACCGTTCGTTTGACTTATAATATAATAAAAAAGATAAGTAGGTACTTCATATTAAGAAACGAGTTTTACTACTTCAAAAAAAAGTAAGTTGTATTGAAAACATAAATGTTTCTCAGTTTCAGATCAAGTTAAATATAATTTTTTTATTGTTGAAATAAGCCTACTTAAACTGGGATATTGGGCGTAGAAGTTTATTTATAACGCATTTAATTATCTGCCTTTACACCAAACCACCTTACAAGTACTTGAGTACTCGTAAAACGAGAAAGGTTTGTCAAATGACACGTCGAATTGGAGCAAACCTGTAGACCGAAACACGCGGTGTAATGTTACCTGTCAGGTGATACAGTTATAACGTGTTAATATATTACAGCCGATATTATTTACTTATTTTATTTACATTACGAATATTTACGTAATATTTTTTATAATTTAATATTTATCGATAAACAAGCCATGTACATACATTGAAATCTAGAATATAATATCTATAGAATATAAATCTAATAATATGGGAAAGTTAATTTTATGTGTTCGCTAAATTTTATCACAAAAAAGTAAGAATATTTTTTTGTATCGAATAAAAAAAGAGTTTACAGCGTTTTTTGGTAAAAAAAGGTACTGTGGTATTGCTGATTTTAATTAAAATTTAAATGCTAGCAAACTGACTGTTCTGGTAAATGTACGTAGGTGTGAGGTAACCGCAGATGTTGTAACATCTATGTTGTTTTTTTATATTATATGTTTTAGATTAGGACGCTAAGAACCTGGAAGTGACTAGAATTGACGTTTTGATAGTAAAACAATACAAAAATACTTGTATATTCAACCAAAAATTATGTATTCAAACTGACTGAAAAATGTTTTCTAGATAGATATACTAAAATTGATAATGTCTGAATTTACAAAAAATTAGCAATAAAAAGAAATAAAAAAAAATCACAAAGAAGTCCTTATAAATTATTTATGATTTTATTTAAAAAAATATAATTTTAAATGAGAATTGCTATACCAACGAAGTACTGTGCCAGAACATTTATAGACTAATTTATTGATATTTGCAAACTTGGAAGTTATAAGCTATTTCCAGTAACTAATACAATGTTTATTTACTAACATATATTCAAGTTTTATAGATCTTAAATTGTGAGAGCGTTTAAACAAATTTTAATGTATAAACTTATATTATACGTAGACTGCTAAAGTTGGTATTTTCCTATAAAATACATATGATGTTCGTAGAATTTATTTTATTATTTTTAATGGCATATTTGATACTGCTCACCGTCGCCGCTCCATGCAACAATGTCGAGACATTCGTCAGTAAAAATATCACTACACTTGTACTTGTTTCACTTCATTATGTTTATTTTGTCGAGTGTCGTGTTTATAGTGGCATTTGTTTCACAGCATCGGAGCCCATGTTCTTTTTATCAAACCACTTCCCTAAAGGAGGTTGTTATCAATTCGATTTTTTATATTTAGTACCTTGGAACTCCGCTATTTATAGACCGACTTCGATTCGGAAACGCCTTTTTGACGTTTGAAGACTATGAGCTTTATTAAAATACGTAATATGTCTTCCATCAATTCTGCTAAGGATTGTATATCTATGCAATATTTAAAGTAGATTAGACTAAGGAATAATGTTGTACCATACACATATTGCCCCCGTTTCCTCTCCCCTCCAGGGTAGAAGTACGTAAAATCCTTTAATATCGCATGTTTACGTTATACAAAGAGCACACCTTAAAAGTTTCAGGTCTATACAATTAGCGGTTTAGCCTGTACGTTGATCCGTAAGGTCATTCATGACAAAGGATTTATATGTATAATTTTTTTTTGCCTTAATTACACTACTTTAGATTTAGTCCGATGGTAGTTTGATAAGAGTTCCTCGGTGTTAGTTTTTTCATTTGAATTTGTTAGTTGTGTTCATTTCAGTATTAAATACGACTTGGCAACTTTAAAAAAGAGCGTACTCATTCCTAAAAGGTCGGCAACGCCCCTGTGAGACCTCTGGTGTTGCAGATGTTGCCTCTTCATATATATATATAAAGAAATATTTAGGGTTAGAGGCAGATAAAAACTTTTTCCGAAGATACAAATAAATTAAAAAATAATCGTGAGTATCCCGTATAACTAAATATGTTCACAAAAAATAATACACAAAATTTTATAAAAACACACCGCCAGATAACAAAAGTTATATATTATTAAAGAAAAACAATTAATAGATTATATCTCGGTCATGGGACCGAGGTAAAATATGGATTTTACCCGAATAAAGTATATTATATAGTGAAATTAGTTTTTATGTAATACTAATACATTCTAATAATATAATTTACATATAAATTGAAGCAATAAATATTTGTCAAACAATTTAAAATAACATAAAAATACACTTAACTTTCAATGACATTGCAGATGTTAATATATGTAATGCAGAGGTTTTCATGTTGTTGCCAGCAACATAGGATTGAGTAAAATCTTAAGCGATGACCATAAATTAATCTGTTTAGTCTTGCAAGAATCATTGGACTGAAGCTCATAAAATTCTAAATTCAATCAGTACTTTATGTCGTTGCATCAGCAACTAAGGGTTTAAAACTAAATGGTGTATACCCGGTGAGAACTAATGGTCGTAAAGTCAGCCAAAGTAGAATTCATCAATATTGATATAACAGAGATAGCTGGAATATTGGATATAATGAATAAGTGCACCCAGGTAGCTTGAACTCATTACCGTTTTAGAAATACCGACAGGCTATTTAACTTCATTAAAGAAGACTAATTAATTTAGTAATGTGGCGGCGGTAGGTTTTAAAACATGTTAATACACATTTACAATGCATATAATATGTATATGGTATGTTTATATAAATACTACATTCCTTGTTACTCCTTAAATGTGGAATTATATAGAGGACAAACTCTAAAACGGATGTACTAATTTTAGTAATTCTATTACCATTTGATAACTAAATCATTTAGTAACACAGGATATATTTCATCAAAATTGTTTGTATATTTAGAAATACTTGGCTGAGCGAGATTTGGTCGAGATTTTTTCGTAGTTTTTCCGTTTTTCTTCCAAAAGAAGGAACTTGAGAAAAAAAAAATTGAAATAAAAAATTTCGGGACGAAACCCAGGTCCTCCTGTTTTGTAGTCGGCCATCTGACAATCTGCCTAAAGCACAGACAAAACGATATTTTCTAAAAATGAAACCCAACTAGATCGATTTATCGTCCCCGAAACCGGCTGCATACTAAATTTCAATAAAAATCGTTGAAACCGTTTCCGAGCGCTATTATATTTCACTACATAGTATAACATAAAGTCGTTTCGCGTCTGTCTGTCCCTATGTATGCTTATGCTTTAACTGCATCTAAATACGCAATGGATTTTAATGCGTTTGTTTAAATACATATGATAATTGCTCATTTAAAGGTATAATATAATAATTTTACCAGCACTGCCAGCTATCTAGTAATTATAATAATAATAATTTATAGGCCTCTAGAAGAGGTCTACGTTTAGCAACAGGCTGATGTATGTAATCATTTAAAGGGGTGATTTTACATTTTTGTGTGAGTGAAAATATTTAGGTGTGGATGATACCACAACTGCTAAAATAGTAATTTAATAAAAGACTTATCAACTTAATGAAACAATTAAAATGAACGGTTCTTTAAAATTATATATTAATATTAATATATTAATATAGTAAATTATATATATATATATATATATATATCAAGGGATGTGATTTTGATAGCAGTGCAGGCGCATGTGGGTTAACGGCCGTTGCATCACCGCTACCGTGCACTGCAGCCACTGCGCGGCGCCTCCTACATAACGAATTGGATCACGACGGCCGCGTTATTGTGACAGATCTGATATAAAACATTAAGATAATTATTATTTATGGTCACTAATTTCTTTATTTGCTTTATGAGAAATTTCGAGTTTATGTAAACGACTTTGTCCCTTGTAAAAGTGGTTGCTCCGCTGTAGGCGATTTAGATCTAGATATTTTATATTCTTATAATGAACTATACAAGGCCTGTAAAAGGAAGCGAGTAATCATACAAAATAGATCGTAATTTTTAATATCGGTTCTAACATTTATAAATATCTTTTATTAACTTTGTTATATAAAATGTGTTTCTACCTGATTACCTGATACCTGAAATTTCAGATTGAAAACATCAAACATGTAACTAGATATCCAATAAATGTTCATTTGATAGCAATTCCAACAGTAATTACTTTCACTAATACCTACAAGTAAAAAATATTTAAATAAAGGTACACAAAGGCAGACTACCTGAGGTGGTGGAGATATTTCACATTTTTGTTTATAATAGTAATTATAAACAATTATTGTAAGAAAGATTAAAAAGTCTGGATTAAAGTTACATTATATTTGGAAACGAATATTAATAAGGGTGGAAGTAAAAAAAGTACCTTCACGCCTATTATCGCCTAGTATCTCCACAACACGTAAGTCCAGTAGATACGATTAGCCGAGGTACTAGTTTACAAGGTACGATTAGACAAGGGTGGAAGTAGTTAAATATTATATGCCAAATGTAAAAAAAGCAATCAATTAAATTAATTATTATTAATATAATATCTGTTTTTATGTAGATAGAATTAACTATTTTGTTTCATAAAGTTACTATGTAGTATTCTGGCGGACATGTATTTTATAGTAATTAAAATAAACGTTTTATACAGAAACAAATATTTTGTAACAATGTCGATAACATTGAACACTTGTACACTTAATTACTTAAGAGCTTACAAATTCTTTCTAAATTATCGCGGCCACTTGTTGCAGTCTGATATCTCTATATCTAAATTAACATAGACCCCAATGACCTTAATCGAAAATACAACGCTCCAATTATCTTTAAAGTGATCGAATGATGTCTACAAATTGTATTGTATTTATTTAGTGCAAAATGAGCCACAATTAATGGTAGTTACGATTGAAGCGATAGGTTCCTGCGAGGCCCCTGGTGCTGACGGTGATTTCCAGTCGCGATACGTCCTCGACGACAATGCGACGGTTTTAATTGGCGGTCTTACATAGACATGTCTTGAGCTGAGAAGCTATTCATTTTCGAAAATGGAGCATCGAGTGCACGGCTGCGCCGCACCTGCACTCGCCATGATTGGCAAGTTGGCAACTAAATTTTCAGTTGTCGTTGTGATTTATTTATGTATGTATTGCATTCAAATTACCTTACTGTTGCAATCGCTTGAAATGCTACAAATTTTGCATCTGTGGAGAATTGACAGAGAAAACAGACTATGAAATGTGATTCCTAGTAACAGGATTTATCGTGGCCAATATTAAAATATTGACGGTGTTCTCGAATAGATCTCGAATCCAGTGTGAATTCGGAGAGTACTAGAAAGGTATCTTCGTGGTTTAATAAGGAATGATACCCCGACTAAATTTACATGACCTCGTTATTTGTATAGTCTAGAAGTATGCGATGTTTTATCTGAAATCTATTTAAAAATTTTGCTGGTTTCGATGGACATGTGAAATCAATAATCTCTGAAATCCTGCTAAATATAGTATAAAGAATACCTTAATCTCGTCAAAAGAGAACTAACTACCTTTCGGTGGATACCCGTTTTTCAAGCAACGAAAAAAACGGAGGAGATTCTCAATTCGATCGTTTACACGTATATACTTTTCAAGTGTGTCCGCGGATAACTTGGTCGTTTATGAACCGATTATCGCCTCTGTGGTCGAGTGGTGTCGGTGTCCGACTTTGACGCGAGAGGTCTCGCGTTTAATCCCCGGGTCGGGCAACTTGTTCTATTAATACGTTTTTCAGTTTTCCTGAAAAACAACGTTGCCTGGGATTGGATTTGTGCCCGATTGGCGACGGACTTGCCACCCGTCACATCATAGGACCTAACACCTTGGACCTAACATAAGCCTTGAACACCGGCGCAGGATAGCTCGTTTGTCAGTCTTCTACAGAATTCATTTTGGTGAGTGTGCGAAAGAATTACACGATCTAATTCAACCAGCCCCATTCCACCTCCGGGATACAAGGCGCG
>DVZN01001326.1:0-10390 GCA_018237365.1 Caria ino melicerta
TCGTGACACTTGGCACTCGATACTCTCTGCCTACCCCGTAAGGGACTTGGCGTGAAGATATGTATGTATGTATGTTACTATTCAAGATATTGAAAACATATGACTTACCTATTCCTCTCTCCATAATGTAGCCTTATGAGCAAACTCATTAAAAAAATCTTACCTAATGATATCCAGTCAGCCAACCAGTGCGATAACGACATAGCTCTTTCTGGATATGTCGGAAAAAACCTCGCTGTGACAAGTCCTTCAGAAGCCTTTTGTATTCCAGTAACAATATCAGCCGCTGTGCATCCGGCAACTGCTCTAGACAAGATATACCTAAAAAAGCATTTCATAAGGTATTACACCCTTTTTTTAATGTAATTTATAAATAAAACTTATTCCTTATGTTTTTTTTTATTATTAATTAATAGGCAAACATTTGGCCGCCATCTCATCTGATTTTAACCGACGATACGGCCGAAGATGGATCATGCCTGCCTAGAAACAGCCTATTCACTCCGGCCTTTTAGTAAAACTCTACATAAGTACATGGTTTAAGTAACCTTATAGTTATGGTTACAATTAATTACTTTTAATAATTATTTACAAATTTTGTACAAAAATAAAAAAATTAAAAAAGAAAATGATGGATTTCAGACGCCATATTGGGGAGTTAATTTTATTCAACCAAACCTAGATACCACAATTTCGAGTGAAATATCTAAATGAAGAGTTTTAAATTCCCTTCTTAAGGACTATTTTTGCAGTCCGGATTATTTCCTTGTTTCTTAATTATTGGTTAATTTATTTATTTAATTACTGGTTTTCAATTAAGTTATTTAACTTAATTGCTGGTTTTTCTTGGTATTATAGTTTGTACCTTTGGTACCTTTATTTTCACCTAAGCTCATCTCTAACGAACTGCTTGGCAAGCAAAAAATTTAAAAATGGAAAATAATAAGTTTACTTTACCTTGGTAAGGGAGCATTATTGGCTCGTTGTCTTGTGCCAACAGCTGAATTTATTTTTTCTATATTTATTGGTACACCCAATGCAATCTGAAAGTTTGGAAATGCTAGACACACAACACTATGTACTTATATATTTTACTAGCTATTTCCCACGACTTCATTCGCGTGGGTCACAAACATAAGCTTAAACTAGCTACTGCCGAATGTTCCCTTTTTGCAGTTTTGGATGGGGAAGAAGGATTTTCTATCCTAAATGTTGCTTAGTATCCAAAATGTTGACCCGGGCTATAAGCTGCTAAACAACATTTGGTAAAAATCCGTTCAGTAAATTTTGTGTGAAACGCGTACAGGCAAGTTTAGGGTTCTCTATCCTGTATACAATACAAAACAGTCATTTTTTTTTAAATATTTCATGTACAGACTCAGCTGAATTACTGTTTTATTATATGTATAGATATAATTATTATGTGATAAGTTACAGGCAATAAAAACAAAAAATAACACCTCTTTATTTGTTAAAACTACTTCTGGGTTTGATAACATGTTTCAAAGCAAGAAATAAATGTTTGAATTGGAAATGTCTGATGGTAAAAAAACAGTCAAATATGGTCCTAAAAAATAAACTTGGGGAAACTCCCCTGATCAATTCTAACGTACCTTAACATCTACATTATCTGTGGGAATAATACATTTTTTTTTAATTAAATAGTTGGTTGGAAGTGCTTTATGGGTACAATTACAATATTAATTTTTCTTTGATTATAAGCCACGTAATAGCGAGTATAATACAATTTATATAAACACTTATTTTCTTGGATGTTAATAAGTTTCGATAGTATTCCCATGATAATACTATAGGTATACTGTTGCAAATGAGGCATGCTCTGAATCTAAGCATATTTTTGGCTTTGTTCCTTAAGGCTGCATCCCATAAGGAACTAAATTAAATGAAATTATAGTCCATATCACTCTCCAGCATCTCAATACAAAAATCAAGTGGATCCATTACATTTCTTGCATTTTTTATAGCTGATAGCTTAATATAATGGCCCTGAACTTGCCTGAAGGAAAGCGGAGACAAGGTCTAAGGTGACACATTAAGCTAGAAAAAGCCTATTCACTCTGGCTTTAAATAATTTCAGGTTATACTGTTCGGGAAATATTATATCTATAACATGAGAAATATCCATAACATGGATCTACACACACCTGTTATTGGATACCTACCAGTATTGTTGGCAGTACTTATACCACCGAAATTTCGAATTACGTAGAAATTGGCGAAATCACAATGCCCCAGGCAGTGGTCAGAAGCCATTAAAAAGAAAGAAAGAAAGAATGGGTGTTGGTCAACGATAAATAGATACATAGAAATACATAGTTAAAACCTGCCCCTATCAGATATCGAACCCAAGCCTCACTTTATGTTGGCTTTGTTATAAAAATAAAAATAATAATAAAAATATATGAGCGATACATTACACACATAGATTACAGGATAATCTATGTGTGTAATGAGTATCACACATACATACTTACACATTATGTGAAAAACATTAAATTTAAATTTTACAACTAAAAATTCGCAATAACAAAATTAAATATCAAATAAATACTATCTCAGTCCTCAAGTAATACAATATCAGTCCACAAGTGGAGGTCAACACATGTAACGTCGGCAACGTATTTGTGATACCTTGTTGTGGATGTCCATGGACAGTGGTGATCACTTTCCACCAGGTGGCCCACCTGCTGGTTTACCACCTATAATAAAAAAAATGAAAAAATAATAAATAATATAAAAACAGATATTTTCTACTTACAAACACATTAACAACTGCAGTAGCCCCACATGCGGATGTGCCAATTTGTGTCACTTGTCTTTCACATGCTTCACGTTCCGACCACACCATGCATCTAGGTGGTTCAACACAATTAACACTGCAGTCTGTTGACGTGCTAGCAGTTTTCTCTGCACTTTGCTGTAATATAATTTAAAAGCAATAAAACATTAATAAATAAATATCCCTGGACAAATTACACAAAGACAACTATACGGCCTTATAACCGGACACTGTCCACTGAACAAGCATCTCAGCAGGCTGGGAGTCACAGACAGCTCTTTGTGCAGAGCGTGCCAAGACGAAACACCATACCATATTCTTATAGAATCTGAGGAACTGGAAGAACACAGGAAGAAGTTCCTGGGCGGCCCACAACCTGCTGTGAATCTTTATTTTTGTGACAGCATGTAATCACAGACCAAGTCCCCGAGCAGCTAGTAAAAAATAAAGTTATAAATACCCCATCACTTTCATTGTCAGCTTTGGTCTTCTCACTCATAAGTCTTTTCGCCATATTTACATGATAAAGATTTCCTGAATCAAATGTTGACCTCTCTCCTTGATTGATTTGATAAGCATGGGCTCCCTCAGTGTGTTCCTCCTCATCTGTGTACCATTAAATTATATTTAAAACTTTATCATACATTTACTTTTATAATACAATAGCTTCTATAGTATAATAGCTGTCAGTGGTTTCATCCATGTTTTAACAATACCTGAGGCTAATTTGAAATAGCCTATAATCTTCCTAAAGAGGTAGGCTATTATATGCAAAAAGATTTTTTTAAATCAGACTGGTAGTTTGTGAGATTAGCATCTTCAAACAAACAAACAAATTCTTCACCTTTATTTTATTTGTATAGATAGAACTGAGTTATTATTTTCATTTCAACATTTTTGCTGTCCACAAATTTATAAATCTCCTTTACACCTCAATTAAGATTACAGATGTTTTATCTCATGAAAGCTGTTAAGCCATAGGTACTTTCAATGTAGATGCACATTGTATTTGTATGAGTAAATTTAGATGCGGTCAATATTGGCCAAACTGCCGTTCAGGTTAGTAGTATTATTTATTGGATTCTAAATATTCAATTCTGAAAAAGCTGCGACAGTAAGCAGTATCAAATATATTAGGTTCTCATCAAAAAAATGTATTGGAGTACATGGCACCCGTTTTTGTAAGATGAAACATCTATTATGTATATACTTTTAACTTACAATAATAAAGTTTTTTTTATTACATTGTTTATTAGTTATTAAGGGTTAGCGAAATAAATAGAAATAATTTTAATAAAAAATAAAGAAATAACTAGACAACTTTAAATTAATCTTTTGTCAAAGCAGAACAAACTAGTTTTTAATATAATATATGATATGGGCTGGTAAGCTTTTCAACAAAGCTCAATATTTCAGCACCTAGAAAAGCACTAACAGTTTTAGTATTTATATATAGACAAAACTACCAGTTGTCCTTGGCTTCATCTGCTTACAATTATATTAGTAGGTACTGAATATAAATGCTGCAGGACTTATATATTTAAAAACTGTTTTAGTGCATGTCTATGACATTTTTTTTACATAAAATAGGTCGGCATTTTACCACCATCTCACTTGACGTTAAGTGACAATGCAAAGATGTATCACACCTACAGCTACCTGATAATTACATTAATTTTGTAGTTTACAACTCTAATAAATCAATCAATATACCTTTAATATAAAAGTATCACTACACCTTTAATAAAAAAATACAGTTACTTACAATTTAATATTTCTCTTGGTGATACCAAATCTCCACTAGAAACATGCATTGTAACTGGAGCATAAGTCGAACAGTGTGCCATGGTTCTTTTAACAAGAAACTGTTCACCTCTAGCATTTACATGTGTTATGTAAGGTCCATACATCTGACACTCATTTGTATTATCTTCCTCCTGTACCAAATCTCTATCTTTGCTTGTAGATGGCACATTATTAAAATCAGTGTCCACCTTGTCTGCACTACTTGAAGTCTGGGGTACTGGAGGCTGTAATGCTGCCGGTAAATATTCTGGAGATGTACCTCTTATTACAGGTTCTACTTCTTCAGGCATGTTAACCACTTCAAGATCAGCATCTGGACTAGACTCATCACCAGTATCCACCTCACATGAAGGTCCTGGATCAAAATCCATTTCTAAAAAGTCCATATCCGGACTTGAGACCCTTGACCCCTGTTCTCTGGCATTGGCAGGTGCTTGCTGTGGCACTGGATAATTGGGAGGTATTGGAAGGTGTTTATCTAAAGGAAGACCCATATCTAAACTGAAAAATGAACTTGGGAGGTCTGCTAAATGCTCACCACCCCTGTATGTGTAAATACAACCGTCTTCTGACCCTAGTGAGTAATCATCGTTGCCTGTGTCACTTGATGAATCTTCATCTAAGTTTGATCTATTTAATTTCAGACTTGACGGTCTCTTTCTATTCTCTTTAAAAGTACTGTCTTGTAAGCCATCCCAGACTTTACCAGCAGATATTCCACTCGTTGAGGGAGCATTTAAATTACATGGCTCACCTTTATCCATGAAATGCTTAAATTTTGAACATGATTGATAATCTGAGTTATGAGCTAACCCATTATCACCTACATTCACCTCACATTTACTACTACTAGGCACATTTAACTGTTCAATACACGAATTAATCACACTTTTAGCTTTTTCTTGTTGAACACCTACACATTGTTCTGTTGTATAATTAAAATGTTTATTTGATTGACTTTGGTGGTCATTATTTGTTATATTATTAAAAACTCTAATTGAAGGACCGTTTAGCGATAGACGAACATTTTCATGTGCGTTTGACATTGATGTAAACAATTTTTCATCGCTCTCATTTCCTTGCCTTTTAGGATTTTTGCAATTATTTGTTAATTCAAGATCACGGTCACTTTTAGAAGTTTTCTTTGACCCAGCCTCATCAAGGGGGTCCATTTTCATTAATATTAATTAACGGATTTCGTCGGCATTATAGACTTTAAGGTTACTAATGTAATACGTTCTTGGTTATCCAGAAATAATTGTATTGTATATTTTAACCAATTATATTTATTAGAAACTATTTTTGGATAATATGTATTAACACTCGTTATTATGCTTTTTGATTATATGTTTTCCTTTGTAATATCAACAAACTTTTAGCCACTTCGATATTTTCGTGATGTCATAATGACGTTCGAGAAATGTCATATTGACTGTGACGGTTTTGTTAATTACACCAAGAAGCTCAGAACAAAACTAAGTTAGAGGCACCACATAGATCCCAGATATCTATGATCTATGAGGAGGCGCAGGAGGTAAGGTAAGGTCTCTGGCGCCAGCTAATAAACGCCTACCTTTACTCATGTATCACGCATGTGATACCTATAAGGACAACACGAAGCTAAAGTTGTATCTGGAGATTACACTTCTATACCATCTAGTATTAGCTATTGGTTATAGCATATTAGGCTGACACATCTGTCTAAAAAGAAAAAATAAATTGGCCTAAAACTGTAGTAAGTGAGCAATATTAACATTGATTGGCATCAGGTCACAGATATTTCCAGCTTTAGACTTTTGATTAATCTTTACTTTCATGTGGGGAAAAGAAATTGGATATTGTGAGAATACGAAATGCATAAATGAATGCTTACAAATTTGGCAAATATACCTACATGGAAACTAGATCTGACTTGAATTTATTTCGTTGCATAGTCTTTAAGTTATTGTCAATGTTTGAGCCAAGATTCGTACAGTTTATTTTCTTTATGTTTTCTCAATCTTAGATAGGAATAAATGATTTATACAAAAACATTTTTGGCAGTATTTACTAATCTACTTGAAGTGAAGATTATCCCTCAATTCTTCCGCGACCTTCTGCTACTTAGTCTTTATCAGATTTCTTGTCATTATATCGTTCACCGTTTTGCACATAAACTTTTAAATATATTGCATCAATACATCCATTATTGTTCCATATACCTACTAATGTTGCTATACTTTGTTACATTCTTTAGTTTATGATTTGCTGTCAATTTTCACAAATTTTCAATTTTCATTGACAATTGACATACAATTTACTAAGGCGGCCAGCTGTACGATTTAGAAATATTGCGTCTTTATTTATCAAGACAATTCACATATAAGGCCAGTTTTCTATTCTAATTTTATAACACAGTGTTATCTGCAAAGCTATAGAAAAACTGCACAATGGCTTACGCTTATCTCTTTAAATACATCATCATTGGTGACACAGGTATTGATTTTATTTCTTGATATTATTCTATGATTTCTATTCTATTTGTTTGTGTATTTGTAAAGTTTGTCTAAACTAAAAGAAATGCTATGTGAACACTATAGTAGGTGAGTACGTAGTATATTGTAAGAAATGTATATTAACTATATTGTTAGCTTTAAAAAACTGACTAAGATTTTGTATTCCGCCTACGCTACGGCGTATTATATATCAATTATGCGCATCATCAGCTTCTACTTTAAGGAGTCTATATTTTCAATAAAATAATACGATTAATTTTAAATGCCTTAAAACTTTCATGTGTCAAGGTCCTTCTTTGTTTGTGTTTTGTACTTAATATTATCCAGTATCTATTGTTCTTATGTTACCAAGAGCAGTTGTGAAATAAGAAGGACTTGGGTAAAACAAAGAATCTTGGCATGCCCTGATTTTTTCTTTTCATTTGATGATAATACCGTAAACTACAAAAAAAAACCAATATTTTATTGGTTGGTTTTAACCTGTAGGACTTGAAAATGTTGAGATCAAATGTATTTAAATTTAGTGAGATATAACAAATGCTATTTAAATAATATTTGTTCATTTTATTGATGTAATAATTAAGCTGAAAAGTAAAAATATTTTTTTAAATGCTATTATATACAATTTACATACATTACACATTTTTATATGTACAGTAATAAAATATAAAGAGGAAGGAGTTTTGTTTGTTTGTAATAACTAAACTCAATAACGACTACTATTTTTGAAAATTATTAACCAAAATATTGGGCAGGTGAATGTCAGAAGCTGTAAATTATTTATATAATTGATATTGTTTAATAAAAAAACAAAAGGTTTCTAGGCTAACTCTGAAGTTGACGTTTTGTAACACAGATCACTATAAAAACATTTTTCCAAATTTGTTAAAATGTACATGTAATTAACAGTGAAACCTTAAAGCTGCATTGTTATCATAAAATGTAAAATATTGACTTTATTGAGTAGGTGATAAGGTTGTCACTACAAATTGCTAATTTGTGTGACTGAAATCAGTGCCGGACTTAGATATTTGCCGCCAGTAGCCTACTGATTTAGATATATGCCACCTCTACCGACCTTTTGAATTTGATTCTTACTTCACTATAATATTAAAAAATAAAATTTACAAAAACAAACCAATCAATATTTTAGGGAACTAGTTTATTACTTACAATTTTATTTCCTAAGAAAAAAATTTGGCCCCCATTTGACAGCCCAAAATATACCACCTTAGGCTCCAGCCTACTTAGCTTGCTGATAGATCCACCACTGACTGAAATGATACTACTCAAGGGTCTCATTACAAGGCTCCAGTACTGAAAGCTCAATTTTTCTATAGATAAAAGATTCATTATATGTTTGAGATATTTATGTATATATAAAAAATTCTCACAATTTTTTACATTTTTGTTGTTATTTCAGTCATATGTGTATATTAAATCACTACATAGTATAAAATAAAGTCACTTTGCGTCTGTCTATCCCTGTGTATGCTTGTATCTTTGAAACTATGCGAAGGATTTTGATGTGGTTTTTTAATAGATAGAGTAAATTGAGAGGAAGGTTTATATGTATAATACATGCATAAAATAATAGAGAAACACTAATATTTAAAACTACTCACTACACTACAGTGATTCAAGAAGAAGGTTTATACGTATAATTTATGCATAAAGTAATAGAGAAACACTGATAATTTTAGAGAGTTCTAATGTGACAGACATTATTTAGTATATTTTATATCAGTTTTGTACCAGTGCGAAGCCGGGATGTGTCACTAGTAAATATTAATTGGAAAAACAGCACCTATAAATATCCCAATCCATAAAGAAATTAGACTTTTCCTTTTTTTCTTTTCAGGTGTAGGCAAATCTTGCCTGCTACTTCAGTTCACAGATAAAAGATTCCAACCTGTTCATGATTTGACAATTGGTGTAGAGTTTGGAGCTCGTATGATTACAATAGATGGTAAACAAATTAAGTTACAGATTTGGGACACTGCTGGTCAAGAAGCATTTAGGTAAATTAGCATTTAGGTAAAATAGCATTTAGGTAAACAAGCAATTCTTATATATAAATATATAATGGAGATCTCAGAAACTGCTCCAAAGATGTTCATGAAATTTAGTAACCATAGGGTTTTGAGGTTGAAAAATTGAACTTAACTAGATCTATAAATAAAAATAATATTCATAGATTTACATAAATGTTAAAGATTTGCTTGCCTATGAGTAGGTGGATTGGTTCGGTAGTAAATGATTACCAAAGAATAAATTTATTTATTACGATTTTACTGCCTAGACTAACCATAGTTAATTTTTTTTTTCAATTTTTATTGCAAACTATCCACCAATTACAACACATATTTTGTTTTACTATGACAACATTGTCTCACCCATATATCCTCGATAGGGTAGGCAGAGATACATACTAGTATGCATCCACGATTAGCCGAAAATATTAGGTCCCATGATGTGACGAGTGGGACACAAATCCAATCTCAAGTAAATTTATATTTTTCTGAAAAACTGGGTTTGAAACCCGGGTCGGGTAAATTTTTGGGAACAAGTTACCCGACCCCAGAATTGAATCCAGGACCACTTGCGTCAAAGTCGGTTACAGGCACCACTCAACCACAGATTACTCATAATTATGTTTGAATTCCAGGTCAATAACACGATCATATTATAGAGGTGCAGCAGGTGCTTTGTTAGTGTATGATATTACAAGACGAGACACATTTAACCACTTAACAACCTGGCTTGAAGATGCCCGCCAGCATTCAAACTCAAATATGGTTATAATGTTAATTGGTAACAAGAGGTAAGAAAAAAGTTATGAAATTTACTTTACAGATGAATACAATAATACTATTATAAAATCATAAATAAATATCGTCATGCCCATATATCCTCGAAGGTTAGGCATAGTAACATGCTAGTATGCTCCCATTAGCCTACAATATTAGATATGTAAGGACGAGTAGAAAGTCCGTCCTCAATCGGGCACATATCCAATCCCAGGCAACGTTAAGTTTTTCAGAAAAACTGAAAAAACTCTTAGAGAAGTTTCCTAGTTCTAATATTTTGTCTTAAAATGAAAGTTTATTTGAAAAAATAGTCTCCGAATTCAACGCGAATTGATCAAAAACCTTTTACGCAAACTGGTATATGAAATGGCTAAATTATTAGCGAGAAAAATGTTACCATTCGTTTGCACAGAAATAACAGTGTAACCAACTTCTCGCTGCTGAAATGTATCCATACATACCTTTTCCGTTCCATCGTA
>DVZN01001327.1:0-10390 GCA_018237365.1 Caria ino melicerta
ATCGTCGGCTAATCGTGGGTTTATACTAGTATGTAGTATATACCTCTGCCTACCCTTTTGAGGACATATGGGCGTGACGATATTTATTTTAATTTAACACACGGACTGTACTAGAGGTCAGTAATTAAAAATAAATAGTAAATTATCTGGAATAATTAGTTAAAAAATATATTTCCTAACATATTGCTTACATTATTTATTTAGTTTATTAGGACATCATTTTTATTTTAATTATTGACTCCAGACAATTTAGGTAATTTTTTTTCAATTATTAACCTCTACTACAACCCGTGTGTTCATTAAGTTCACCTGTATGACTCCACGCTGTATTTATTAGGTAACGTGGCCCAAAACTCTCGTGTTCTAATAAGCGAAATTCACTTGCATTCGATACGCACACAAAGCTCCACCTCTTTTATGAAACACATAGTCGCTGTGGGAGCGAGAAATCAAAAGGATGGTGCTTAATTTTATTTTAAAAATAGAATTTTATTTTATTTTAAAAATAGAATTTCATTTTGTTGTCAAATATTTTAGAATTCAAAAACGAGTAGTGTTCCAAATTGCTAAAGATTTTCTTTGCAAAGTTTAACACTGCCGTGTTTCCGATGGTATCTCGAGTGTCAAAGACTTTTTTATGATATTGTGAAATGTGCTACAATAGATGGTAGAAGGCTATTATGACCTTTAATCGTGTGACATTTCAAATTGAAGAATTTCAAAGACGAACTAGAAATCTGATAAATACAAATTTTATTTGTTGGATTTTTATGACATGTTTCCCCCTTGTTGGTCCAGGCTCCTTTGCAGAATATACCATCTGCCTTCCTGCCAGGCAGCTCATAAAAGACGAGCATAGGCTTACTGTCACTAACACCGTGGTCTCTTACTAGGTGGTAAAGCTTTGCAGCGGCTCGCCCGGGTAGAATAGTACTACCGCCTTACCTATTACTACCGCCATAATTTCAATGATTGCCGTTGACATGTTCCGGTTTCGAGGGTAAGGTAGCTGGTAAAATTATTTTTGTACGAGGCCTAACAACCTGGCCTCAGGTTAGCAACGCACCATTACCACTTTTGGTGTCTATAGGCGGCGTGAATTTCTTACCACCAGGAAATACGTCTGCTCGTCTGCCTTCTAATAATATTAAAAATATATATATTCCGGAAAAATTGTACGTTTGTTGTTGAGTACATAAGTGACTAGAACGTTTGGCCGGCAGTTTGGATGGACCGGCGGCAAGGACTCCTGCCTGGGCCAGTTCACGGGCTCCACGGGCGCGCAACTGCTCACGCCGCGGGAGCTCGCCGGCGGCGCGCACGCCTGGGCCAAGAAGGTACGCCCGCGCACACGCCTACACGTACATCCACTTGCACAACCACCCACACACTCAAAACACAACATTTTTCGTAGACTCTATTTTACAAAGGGGTATGAAGATTTTGGTTCAAAAGACCTTTTAATAAGTTTTTTTTTCAAGGTATACTACTATCATCTTACGAAGCAACTCGCGCTTTACTTATGTTATCTCATCGTACAAATATAATACTAACAACACATCTGCGTGAGTGCTGGAGCTATCAGTACCGTCCGCGACGCGGTTGAAGATCCAAGTGTAGAAATATTTATATTTAATTATAACGTATTAAAGTTACTTCGTGAGATAAAAGCACTAATTGAAATTTGGATAACTTTTTTAACTTCCCACTAAGAAAATTGAAAATTTTCAAAAGTGGGGAAGGTATTGTTTTCACCCCAATTTTTAGAAAATCGCGATTTTACCAGCTCTTCACGTTTTGAGGTTTCGCGAAGCGATTGTGACTATTTTTAGTGTGGTGTCCAGATGTATTTATGTGTGTATGTATGTATGTATGTAAACCTTTTATAACTTTTGAACAGCTGGTCCAATCGGGACAAAATTGGTGTCATTTGATTGGATTTCTATAAACTTAAATTTTCAATACAATACCAGTTGATTCACAGGGTGGATTTTAAAAAAATCATAAAAACATTTTTTTATATAAATAATTTTTAAACGGCTTGACCGATCGGTCCAACAAATTAATCAGTTCTTAATCTAATTAAACCGCGTCAACCACCACCAATTTCATTAAAATCGGTTGTAGCCTTTGTGAGTTATCGTTAAAGAAAAAAATGAAAAAAATCGTTAAAATTGAAAAAATGATCTTTATATTAGTAGAGCTCAAAGTAACTTAAAACTTATTTTGAGTTCTAAAAACATGCTAAGCAATCACTTAGTGGTTAAAATTAGTGGGAAGTTGTAGGGACGGCCCGTAGGCTCAACCGATTTCCTATTATTTTTTTTTGTAAATAACTGTAATCTTATTACGCTTTATTTAATATTATATTTTTGTTTATGTAAGCGTCCCCGAACTCTATATGTAGGATAGCCAACATCTTCGAACTCTTTTACTACTTGTAAATTAAATATGGCGTTGCCAGCATATAGACCACTTTTCAATAACATCGTTAATATTAAAAGTCCTAATCTATAAAAAACAGATGTTTTGGATAAACTGTTGTAATTTATAAAATACAGATTAAAAAAACTGTTCCTTATGGTAAGTCATAGCACTACGATGGTCAAGACTTTGTTATGCTATTACTAACCCTATGGAACACATTTATAAATAAAAATTGATATGTATAAAAAAGCCACTCTGGCCCTAATGGCCAATATTTACATAATACTCTCGTTTAGAACTTTTCTTTTATATACAAATAGATATTAACAATAAATAAGTCCAAATACATAGTAACTAGTATCTGGGTTTATATTTTTTATATTGTGCAATCTATTTCATTTGAATTTAGATTTGTCAAACTATCAAAATCTGGTATTATCGTGAACACTTATACAATTTTTTGCTACAAATACAGTTTTGAACACTAAGTTCACGTCTTTAGGAGCTATAAATTATGTAGGCAAAAAAATAAGCGTAAAATTGTTGACATGTATATTAAAATTGTAAGACTTGAACTAATATTTACATAATTTACAGCTTCTCAGAAAAACAACTGTCATTTAATTTTGAAGGTAAATGGGCATTTTTGTCTTTTGGCGGCTGTTAACGAAAAAAATAAAAAAAAGAACAAGTAGTTAATTAAAACTTATAAATTACATAAAATTTTCGACATATTTTTACTATCTAAAGTACTTACGCCACTCAGCGCTATTTGATCGTTTAACCAACGTGTTAAGTATCAATTTTGCTAGCACGCAAACATCAGCTAGCACAATAGACAAATGTTTATACCAGAACTTACGTTTTATTAGAGCACTCTCTGTATACTGAGTCTTATTAATATACTATAATTTATATTATATTATTCTATACTCATAGTCTTCTCTGTTGTTAATTTCCGCATGGGTCTGGGGACGCTTAAAGAATTGATTATTTAACTGCTAAGTACCTCGTATGGAGTGAGCATAGGTTTACTTTACTTACACCATGACTTTCAACTAATTGGTAGACTATTGTAATAGTTACCTCATACTATCTACCACTTAATCTTACCTCCATAGGATCAGTTGTCATCGTTGAGTTAAGTTCTGGTTTGAAGTAAAACATACATACAACACCACGTAACACATTTGAAATTCATACTATACATTTTCGGGTTAGCTGAGACTAAATCCCAGCTCAAATTTCAGGATCAGATTTTTTTTATATGCGGAAATCCTTGATTTGAGGTATCATACTCGTACTTTTGCTCTAAATTGAATGCTTTTGGCAATTAAAAAAAGACGTAATGTCATACCCGATTAGGGGATTTTTAAATTTACCTACTTTTCGTGCAACTGTATTGTTTAAATTGTTATTTTTATAATTAAAAGCTTTATAATATATAAATTCGTAAAAAAAACTTCAAAATACAATAATTAAAAAATAATACAGCATTTATACTATTTTAACTAAAAAGGTAATATCGTGATTTATGGTTGCACATAGACCGGGTTTCACGCGATTTTGCCCATTTACCTTTATCGGTTGTTCTTAAAATGGCCTGCATCTATATTTGAAACACAACGTTCTAAAAATTATTTACCATAACATTAATTACAGTTTACAAGATGAAAAATATTGATATCTTTGAAATGAAATACCTAAAAGTTTGTAGTAAGCTTATACAAAAGATTGATTTGGCACTTATGATGGCACTTTCAACTCAAATAATGGTTATCTATATATTTTAACATTATATATCACAACAATGATTTTTCTAGACTTTGGTATACCATCTTAACATTGTTATATCGAGTGGTGTCGGTGTCCGACTTTGACGCGAGAGGTCCCAGGTTCGATTCCTGGGTCAGGTAACTTGTTCTAAGTATGAGTTTTTTCAGTTTATCTGAAAAACATAACATTGCCTGGGATTGGATTTGTGCCCGATTGGCGACGGACTTGCCACCCGTCTCGTCATGGGACTCAGCAATTCATGGGTGCATACTAGTATGTACCTCTACCTACCCTTTCGAGGATATATGGGCGTGACGATATTTATTTATAATATGTATGCTAGTTTGTAATATCATATAGCATGTTTCATTTTGATTGAAATACTAGTCATGCATTGTTTTACAGGTACTTTTTAATTAATTATTATTTATGATCGAAAGATTAAAAGGATATTCATCTATACATATAATACATTCGTAGGGAAGTCAAAACTGTACATTGAATATTTTTCTAAAGAATGCTTCGGGCGTGATCTACAATTGATATCGGAGCCAAAAATATAGTTTTTAGATTTTTTGTCTGAGTGCGTGTCCGGGCACTTACTAATGTAGTTGCTTCTCCGAGACACTCATTATTAGATAATATTTTACTATAGATATTTCGATCCAGTTATATATACCGTTATCACAATGTCCCGTTTATATAACTAAATATGTTATTAATATGCGACGATGTATGTTTAAATTCACATGCTTAATATATTGAACTATAAGTTTTCTATTGATTGTTTCTTCGAATTATGTTCTTGAACAAATCACACGTATTGATCCGACCCGAAAGTAAGCAAATTATTTGCTTATGATATGGGTGTTAGTCAACAAGATTATACCTAGAAATCTAAATATATAAAACGCAAAAGTTTTCTGACTGATCTATCCACGCACAGCCCTGGACTGATCGGACTGAAATTTGTCATGCAGTATAGCCACTATGATGTTCCCAGGTACTAAGAATAAAGAAGCAGTATGTAGTTGTTATGATGGTTTATCAAAGAATCATGTCGTTAGTGCCATTGCACGGTGTCTTGTTTAGTATTAAACAGAACCTAATTTTATTTTCACAAAATCGGAAAAATATAGAGTAATGCTTAAAACCTTAAGTGTTTGTTGAGTGGTTCTGTTTAGTGCTACGAAGCCTCTATCGATGAATTTTCTTTCAGCTGGGAACGTCGGTCGGGATACACGTTTGCGTCTAGATCCGGATGCCGCTACGGTCAGAACTTATAATACATTGTATTATTCTTTCTGACCATTTCCTTTTGATGTGACGGTTATAACAACATTTGGCATGTTAATTTCTTAAAAAGTCATTTATTTTACATTATTGTACACCAAAGAGAAAAGTGAAAAGTCCTCTCGACATTTTCCACCTATCAACCTTAGGGCCAACATAGATTTTTATTCAAGTGTCATTTTTTTAATGCACTTTTAAACGAATAAAATATACTAAGGCTCTGCTTTTAAAAGTACAGGTTTTAAAAATCACTACCACAAAAATAAAAATAAATTATTAGCATATACACAAACTATGAATATAATATATACAAAAATTATGAAATCAAAACTTATTTCAAAACTCCGTTTTAAACCCATTTCCATTTTCGGCCAGGTCTATGTACACGACCTCAAAATTTGTGGAACGTGGAAAAATAATCATATTTTTATTTGAAGTATTCTTTCGTCCCTAAAAAATAATTTATGGCAACATTTTTTTTGCTACTTTATTACGAAACTATTACTATTACCATATTATTGTTATTGCTATTACTTATAAACGATCAACATTTATTCTCCCAACTAGTAACCTAAGTAACTTTTACTTTTAATTGATAAAATTCGAATTTTGCGATCAGCTGACAACACACCGCCATATTTGTTTTGATTTCACTATGCAATTATATTAACAAATCTGCTTTGAACAAAAAAATAAGGCAAAATTTAAGAAAATGAATACTTGTTATGTGTTTTATACGTTTTTATCTATTTTTTTAGTATATTGTACATAGACCTGGCCAAGGCTCCATATATTTCTGGAACTTCTTTAGTTTGAGTGTCGAAAATATCCCATGATTTTTTAAGAAATTTTAGTTATGTTAGTCAAACTAGGTAGTTGACTAGTTGAATCATGGCCTTAATGCCACATGTTGTTATAACCCCCATAAAGTGTCTATCGTTGTGTAAAGAGAGAACTGTTTAGTTCACTCGTTACACCTGCATTTTACACCCAAGTGGTAATTCTCATGCCTTCTGGCATATCAATTATCACTACAACATAAGCATACAAATATTCAGTGTTCCCCTTTAAGACTGGCTATAATATTTATATGTAAAATATTTCCTAAGTAGTGCTTGTCATATTTTTCTTATTTATTTTAAAAATACATTTTTTATTATTAAATATAGAACGAAATTCAGGTCTTGTATAACTACAATGTGGCAATGTATCGCTGGCCTTAATTGAACAGATGGGTATTAATAGATTTGAATAATTATAAACGAATAGTAAATCATTTTATTTTAATTAATGATTCCATATAAATGATTCTTTATTTTTAATTACTCAACTCTAGTACCACCCTGTGTACAATTAAGGTCACCTATATATATATTGCCATCCTGTATAATAAATAACATAAAAAATAAGCAATGACTCTTAAATTTTACGTTTAAATAGTATGAAAAATATTTAACTCTTTAAAATTTAGAAGGAAGCTATACCTAAAAAATATGAGACAAAAAAATGTATGAATGTTCAGTAAATATTATCAAAATTAAAAGTATATAAATAACTTCATACATATTATAAAGACTTGTTCATTCGATCTATCCTTATTAATGAGACCTGATTTAATTTTACACTTTTATCTATTATTATTATACATTGCTATATAATTACAAAACTATGTCAGTCCTTATAACATATGAGATACAGACTAGATAATCTTAAAGCTGCTAAATTATTTATATTTTAATTAATTATATATTTTCACTATGACACCAAGCCCTGTAAAGCATGGTAATAAAGGTAGTATTCCAATCTCAGCCAACTGCAATCGATTGTAGCGTCATGGGTAAAGGGTCACACCTATATTTCGTGCAAAGCGAAGCATATATTAAAATCGCAGTCATATATATTAAAATGTTTCTCAAGTAGATTCATAAACCTGTATCAACTTTTAACTGGCTATTTAGCAAAACTATCTGTAGATGAGAGCAAAATATTAAAAACCATTTATTATATTTCAATGGCTATAATATTAAAACCTTTAAATAAATTAATTTACTTAGATGTTGTAACTTTTTTAATAAAAATTTCTCAATATTAATTAGTAAATTAATTTGCTCTCTTACCATTTCTTGTTTATATAGATAAAATATTGATAAATGTGACAAAACTATAATTGAAAAAATATATACTTATTGTCGGGACACAACGTTGGCTTATGAGTGGTCTATTAGCTTTATTACTTGCAATTATCTAAAATAAAAACAAATCTTTATTGGGACGAATATGATATACCTACTACTACCTATATACTTTTGTAAGAGTGCCATGAATCACTAATAATAATTCCCTTCATGATTCATACAGCTTAAGAATAAGTCTCAAAATAGATGCCATGTATACTTATATATCAATTTATAGACAGTTAGTGACCCGTCCCATCCTCGCTCGATTGCAATGATATCTCTACACAAAATATTTGATTTGTGTTGATTGATTAAATTTAATAGTAAGCAACTAAGTATTTGCTTAATATATGGGATAATGATATGTACACTCTAAATAAGGCCGATCAACTAGGCCTGAGTTCAGTCCCCGACCTTTTTCAAAGAATTAGTATCGCTGACCAAGATCCATATCACAAGAACTTAAATTGCTTAATTAGGGTTAATTGCATTTTTAAAATATGTAATATTGTCCCCTTGTTATTATCAAGTTTATGTATCACTACATAGTATAAAATAAAGTCGCTTTCTCTGTCCGTATGTATGCTTAGATCTTTAAAACTAGGCAACGGATATTGATGCGGTTTTTTTTTAAATATATAGAGCGATTCAAGAGGAAGATTTATATTTATAATACATGCATAAAATAATAGAGAAACACTGATAATTTTAGAGTTTTCTGTAGTATATTTACTATCTGATTTGCACCTGTGCGAAGCCGGGGCGGGTCGCTAGTTTTGACATAAATTAACATTTTCATAACTTTCCTTCGTCCATACTAACATAAAACAAGGTAATTATATTTTCCAATTGCAGTATTCCTTCTAAATAAGATCAGGGAACTATAAAAGCAGCTTTAAGAATTTCTAGGCTTATCTATGGGGAATTCATGAATATTTGTTGCAGCTTCTAAAAGAAATGGAGTACCGAGCACCACGTTAGACGCAACCGTCGACTGATACGTGCGATCCGATACGCACGAAATGGTAAGCAATGGTAAGTATGGCAGGGAAACGAACATCGATGTATCCATCAAAATTGATTTTTCACGAACATTAATTGTGAATTTATAATGTCTTGTACTATTATACATATACTGTCTTTGTCTAATCCCTTTTAATAGACAGTGACAGTTGCGTGACAAACTCAATATAAGACGTTTATGTGCAAAGGATGATCATTAATTTTCAATAGTTATTTCTGAATATGGTGTTAATGTTATGTTTTGATATAGGATCAACTGGTAAGGGCAGCACCAGTGGAAGGCGGTATGGGGATGCAACTTTTGCAAAAGATGGGTTGGACCCCGGGCCAGGGTTTGGGTAAAGAAGGCACAGGTACCTTGCAACCGTTGTTGCTTGAGGTGAAGTTGGATACCCGCGGCCTACAAGCCAAAGAAGAAGCTATGAATAGACCTGGGAAAGGGGTAAGTTATCGGACTTAACACAATTTGCACAATAAACATACACATATCTTAACGCAGAGTCCCTTGCAAGGTAGGCAGATTGTATAGAAAGCCAAGTGTCACAATTCCTACATACTTGCCTAACTTCCTCCACATTAAAACACGGTTAAGAACGAAATTTTTTACGGCACCTGTAGGGATTGAACCCACGTCTTCAGCGTACCGGGATGTTATGCTAACCACTACACCAAGGCACTGTGGTCAGCACCCGCCGAATTTATCGTTCTTGTTCTTTTTATCGATTACGTCGATTGTAATGCTCTTTTTGGGAAATTGGCTGGCAGCAAAGAAGATAGTCTATTCTACATAGTGACCGCGACCTTAAATCTTTTTTTAAACTGTTATCATTTTCACATGTTCAAATTACGTTCAAAGTATGTTCGTGCAAATAACACATAACTGTTGAACTTTCTAGATAAAACCTCAAAGGATAGGTCGTCGAGGTCCAGCGCCCCTGGTTGCGGGAGGAAAACATCCGGTGTCGCTGTTGGGGGAATATTGCTCAAAACAGAAGCTCGGCCCACCCGAGTATACTATATGTCTTGAATGTGGGCCGGATCACAAGAAAAACTTTCTATTTAAGGTTGGTCAGAACAGAGTCCCAAATGACGGGCTGCAGAACTCTTGGGGCTCCATGGAAGAGTCACAGGAGTTCCGTGATTTCAATCCAAGATTTAAAAAAAGACCATAAATTACAAATAAGACCTACCTCCATGTAATTAAATTAACCTTATAAAAAATCCTTAAAATTTATTTGAAAGGATAAAACATCTTAGCTAAACCAATAAGCATTATGTTATTATACATAACGACATTAGTTATGTACTTTAGTTATAAAAATAGCTGGCAGGTGTTCAGACAAAAAAATGATTGATTAGGGCCCCGTGACCACATAAAATTAGGAACTTCTTCGTTAGAAAATCTATTTGTTTGTTTGTTGTTCGTGTGGTTAGTGTTCACGCCTAACTACGCCTACGAATGACGTTTGCGTGATGGACATTGGACATAGACGTTTATTTTTCTGGGTTTGGGTATTTATTATCTATATATATATTTCTATGTATAGGTATTGTTAACTAACACCCATGCCACAAACAAATAAATTTATTTTCACAAATTGAATTAACCCCAAAATAAGCCAGCGCTCAGTTTGAGGTTATTTAAATTTGTGTTATTTATCCAGAGGTAGTAATAGGTACGACTTGCATCCATC
>DVZN01001328.1:0-10390 GCA_018237365.1 Caria ino melicerta
TTGGCACTCGATACTCTCTGCCTACCCCGTAAGGGACTTGGCGTGAAGATATGTATGTATGTATGTAAATAAGTTTAAAATTGGCATTTATTATTAGACATACTAGTGACGCGCCACGGCTTCGCACGGGTGCAAAACTGTTAGTAAATATAGTACAGAATGTCTCTCACAGATATCACATTAGAAACCTCTAAAATTATCATTGTTTCTCTATTATTTTATGCATGCATTATACACATAAACCTTCTTTTAAAGTTCGCATCAAAATCCGTTGCGTAGTTTTAAAGATCTAAGCATACATAGAGACAGACGCGAAGCGACTTTATTTTATGCTATGTAGTGACGAATTAAATTAAATTGCTTATTTGTTAGTTTTTTAATGTAATATCGGATTCCAAACAAGCATACGGATTCCCTAGTAGTAGAAACTCCCGCCTTTTATAAATACCAAAGATAAAAATGATGCGTTGCCAACCTGAGGCCGGTGTGTTAGACCTCATTCCGACGCATGTTTATCGGATGCCCTTCAAACCGAAACATGTCAACGATAAGCACTGACGTTATTGCTGCAAGAATAGGTAAGGCGGTCGTACCAATTCGGTCGAGCTGCTGCGAAACTCTACTCTACATATTTGCTAGTGTTTAACAATTTATTATTAAATATAGGCACTATTATGCATTACAATTAAACATCATCTATCAGGACCTGGGTGACCTCGGTGAGCTTTACACTGTATTTTTTTCGGGTTTCTAAGAAAGAAACAAACAAGCGAGATCGATTTTTAATCCACGAAACCCTCTGCATACTGAATTTAATAATAAAAAATCGTTGTAGCCGTTGTTATATATATTTAATTGCTCGTTTAAAGATATTACATATTAAATTTCACAAATTTTAACATATTTTAAAATAAAGTAACTTTTCGCGATCTAGGTACACATAAGTGCTCTTTAATATCTTAGATAACTCAACGAATTTTAGGGATATAGTGTTCAATAAATGATATATAGGCTTTCTATTCGATGTATGTAGGTATGATAAATGTATGTTTTGTAGAGAAAAGCCGGGAATTTCGAACTAAGTAGGTTACATTGCACTGTGCAAAAACATGACGCGTCACTAGTGTTTTATTAATTAAATAACTAAATTAGGTCCCGGGTTCAATTTCCATGTCGGGCAACTTTTCTTAAAATGTTTTTCAGATTATTCTGAGTAATAATGACATTGCCCGGGATTGAAATGTACCCGAAGTGGCGATAGGTTTAGTATTCCTTTTTCATTAAGGTAGAAGTCCACCACCACCTACAAACATTGATGTCAGCGGTGTTATCAGCTTACCAACTAACATAACCTAAAACATTACAATGGTGACAGGATTCAGATAGTGGCATTTTTATGTTTGTGTATATTATTACAAACTCTACCTCTATACATTAGCTATGTCTGGTTATGAGCTTAGCAGAAGCTACACGTGATCGACTCCACAAGCTATATCGCAGATGACTACTGGTAAATCATAAATACTATAAGTCCCAGTAGTCAAGTAGTCAAACAAGTTCCAAAGAAGACACAAGTAACGGAATTGTGGTCGCACCGTGCTTTCTCATTAATTGGATCTAATTTATAACAACAGATAACACGTATCACAACTTATCAAAGCTGAATCGAGAAAATCGGTACTCACTCAATCCCTTTTCGATAACAAGCACAACACTAGCACGATAATGTCACTAATGATAAATGTCAAAATTTAAACTACGGTTAATTTTAACCCGACGAACGTACTCTCACGACCACGGTAGTTAACTGACTGATGACGTGAATAAAACGTGGTAGAGCCGTGCAGTCGGCGCCGGTCGACTTTTCTCAAGTTAGAGAAGGTCGTAAGGTTAAATCCTGAACTGAGATCTTAAGTTGTTACGTGTAAAGTTTAACTTAGCGTGATCTGTCAAGTTATGCTTGAATTTTGATAGCATAGCACTATGTATTAGTTGTATGACTATATACTACCACTAATATTGCTTTTTATTTTCACAATGTTTCTAAATACAATATAATACAATTCTAAATGACATTTTTTAGATTAGCGGAGTGCTCTGCTAATCAACTTACTTCTATTATGGGACCTAAAATAGGTCGCCTTAAGCTTGCTTACAATATTTTTCTGAAAGACTCATTAAAATCGGTGTACCTATTTCAAATATTACTCAGAACAAACAAACAAACAGGCACGCAGGTAAAAAAATTAAAAGCCTTTTTTATTGTGTACCTATATCGTTTAAGCTTAGAAAATAACAGTTTTTTAACTACACAAAAGCATGTGTCATTAATATATATTATTTATTTCTATTACCTATACAAATTATACGAATAGTTAGAAATACTAGTTATATTAGGTCGCGACAATTTTTTAATACTTTTAATCATTCAACAAATTTCTGAAGCCTAAAATTGTGTTTCTGCTGCTCTTGACATCGATGTTTATAAAACAAAAATCTGACTATCTCATTAGTAGTGGAGTATTAGAATTAAATATGTCTTGCTAGCTTGGTAGGATGAGCCAATATTTCAAGCCAGCTAGACGTTATTATAAGAGTAAAGATTCGGATTTTTACTTATCATCAATCAAATTACTAACTGGAATTCTCTGCCATCTACTCTTCGAAGAAGTGAAACACCATACTCTTTTAAAAAGCAATTAAAGTTATACTATCTGCCAAATACTTAGTTTTTGTCCCTAAATAAGTATTAGGTACAGTAGTTTGATAATAGTTTAGTCTTAATAGCATAATTATTTTACATTACAACCAACACAATTCTATGTTCACATTACCATTTAGGATTAGCTGGAAGGAATCTCTAAATGAGATAAGCTTGCCTATTGTACATTTGCCTTGAAAAAATAGTACCTTGTTTTATTTCCATTATCTATAATAAATAATTAAATAAATGAATAAATTATTTCACCATTCGGAAGCAAATTTATCTACTTGACGTAACATCCGCTGTGACGAGTGGAAAGAAAGAAAAGTGTGATGAACTTAAAACATTTCTGAGTCTAGGTGTGTATTAGATTTATTCTGACATTTACATATATATTTATTTCTACATATAATATCGTTGACTAACACCCATTACACAAGCAAATAATTTGCTTACTTTGGGGTAAGATAAATATAATATGTAAGTTGTTAAGGGATATTTATTGTATTTTTCTAAAAAACATTTTTAATATAAATTTATTGTGTATAATTAAGCATCAGATTTCTAGTGTATTAGTATTAATTTTGAATGCAACAATTTTGAAAATAGTGACAGTAAAGTTTCTTGTTGTTTTTTCCTCTCAGAGACTGCCTTACGAATCAGTGGTAGAGTCTTTTCCAAAATCTATAAACACTTTCAATAAGTTTAAATGGATAAATAAACGATTTTGAATTATTTTTAATTAATTTACGATTTCAAATATTGATTTTTTTAAATTTTGTATATAAACAAAGACACAGACTTATATTTTATTCACAAATGACTTTTAATGCTTATTTTTTTTATAAATAGCCCTGAATATGCTGTAAAAGCGAAACCAGTTTGCTTGTAATAAGCAATAAAAGTTATTTGTGGATTAAGTACAGAATTGCCTCTGTAGTCGAGTGGTGTCGGTGTCCGACTTTGACGCGAGAGGTCCTAAGTTCGATTTCCGGGCCGGGCAATTTGTTCTAAGTATGAGTTTTTTCAGTTTTTCTGAAACATAACGTTGCCTGGGATTGGATTTGTGCCCGATTGGCGACAGACTTGCCATCCGTCACATCATGGGACCTAATATCGTTGGCTAGTCGTAGGTGTATACTAGATGCACCTCTACTTACCCTTTCGAGGATATATAGGCGTGACGTGAAGCGTTCTTTCGACAGTGTTCAAGGTAAAATCATAAATCTCTTACAGTGAACTATGCGGACGAAGCCGCGGGCAACCGCTACATCTTACACATCTTAACCACATCACATCTAAACCATACGAAATTCATCTGTCGACAGCATAGTCGTCGTAAAAAGGTATGTATAGACCCTTTACATATCAATTTCTAAGTAAAATGGTATGAAATTGACCGATATTTATTGTAAAAACTATTTGTATTTTACGATGAAAGAGTTTATTAACCGCTAACATTTGATTAATTAATAAGAATCCCATAAAAACGATAACAGCCGAAGGTGAAGCGAACATAGGCAATTAAGGCTTTGGAACTCGTTTATGGGCTGTGAATTCGCGCTTCTTAATGTATATTTGCTCATAGAAAGCGCAATAAAAACAAATTGCCAACTATTTCGCATGTTCGCAGGCAGGGTTCCCAGATGACAGGATTTTTCTCGACATGTCAGGAATTACAGCTGCCAGGGAAACAGGGAAAATTTAGAATTGTCAAAAATCGAAATAGACACAGTAATTTTTTTTAAAGAAATTATTAAATATACATAGCATTTAATTATAACAAGGTATCTGGGTGGTATTTTTTTTTGTGTACATTCCCTTAAAATGAGCCATAGCAAGATCGATTTTTATGAATACTTATTATGTATCTAGTAGATATAATATATCGCTGGAAATAAGTCAGGAATTTTATAGCTGAGTTAGAAATTTTATCAGGAATAATTTCGAATCTGGTAACTCTGTTCACAGGTAAAGTGTTGTCGAGAAACTGAGGAACTATTTCAAGGCAAATACTTCATTTATGCAAATTTGAATTTTATTCATTCTTTATCTACTCACTCACTCTACTTTCGATTTGGTTCCCGTTTTTGATTAATACTTAGTTTATATTATAAATCTTTAATATAGAGTAGGTCAAATTCAAAGTCCGTTCGAGATTTTTTATAGTTAAAAAAAATCATCAATCGCGTATTTAAAACGATTTTGGTAAAATGCGTTATCTTATTTAATCCGTGTCGGTGTAAGAAAATGATATATTTATTTGTATCACCAATAATGTTCTGTGGTAATAGGTATTGAAGGGATTAATCAGACAAAAATAATGAGAAGTAGAACACATTTAGAACGTTTCAGAATTTTTGTCTTTCTGTTAATTTGTTCTTCAATCACGCAAAATCTATAGATCAGATTTCGATCTTGGTACTTTTTATTCAACTGCGCTACAACGAAGGCTATATTTTTCGTAAAGTTTATTTATACGAGACCGTCTGTACACTCTTTCATTATTTACGGTCTAGATAGAGTCTCACGATGTAAAAGCAACTGTCAAAAACAGGCCAACATCACAACACAAACGGGTAACTTTATAGTGTTATACATACGCAGTAAATGGCTTCTACGCATTTGCAATGACAGTTTTTTTGGTTATGAAACCTAAAAATTGTACACTTGCTCGAACTTGCTCGAAAAACACGGCCACTAAGAAATTTGAAAGAAATTACGCTCCAATTATTGGCGTGTATTTTAAAGACCAATTTTGGTCGTCATACACGGTACCTAGGAGTAAGTAATATATTTAAGACTACACAATACAGTTCTTAACAGGAAATTCACTGTTCACAATAGACGAGCATGCCCGCAAGCAGACCCATGTCCGTCAGACCTCGCTACTATAGGTCCATGTGACTGCGACAGTCCTACACTAAACACTCATTACACACAGTGGCGTAGCTAGTTGGACAAGGGCCCCAGTGCATAGACGGAATCGGGCTCTCACCTACTCTTACCACGTAGCTTAAACTTATATTAGCGTTAAAAATTATAGATAGGAATAAGAATGGAATACAGAGAGTTCAACTTATCATACCCCTCTACCTTCTCTTCAAAGCTTAGGTTAGAGAGCCCCCTGAGCTCCGGGGCCCTGGTGCACTGCACCAACCAGCCGTATGATAGCTAGGCTAGATTACAGAGACCTAATAATAGCGAGGTCCGACTGGGGCAAGTCTGCATACCTGTAAGTGATTTCCCTGCTTTAGAGAGATCCAAACGGACAAAGTTGCGGGCTACAACTAGAATATACTAACAGTGGCAATTGTCAATTCGCATTGTTATGTGTAACGCGAGCCTGAGGGCAAATAGAGCAACTAGAAAGAAGCCAACGACCGCTGTGACACGTAGATACTAGATAGCACAATATTGATACATTCCTGTGAGCAGGACGGGTCTCCTTGTAAGGGAGCGCCCTGGACGCACTAACTGTATATCGCAAAAACGTATCTATAATTGCTGACGTTCTTGAACATAACTGACTTGCTGGACAAGAAAAGCCGACGCGAAGCCTTGCGGAGCATTTCCGATAAAATTCGATTCAGTTTTTATCTGCGAACAAATTGAGTGTAGGTCATGGTGTATATTTGCACTTTTTAAACGATTTTTAAAAAGAAGACGTCATATGTAATTCATTTGTATGTTTACTGATTTTCCTCCATCCTTCCATTATAATCAAACACTAGCAGACCCGGCGAACTTCGTATCGCCTGTTTCCTTCACTCAATTGTTTTACTTTCCCGGAACACCTGTACTAAAACGTAGACTTTATGGTATAATATTAAATTTCAAATTGACTTTTAAGTATTATTACGAATCTTCTGTATGGGAATATAGAAAAGTGTTGTTTTTAGACTTTTTAGACATTTTGTGTAATTTTTCACTTGTTGTTGTTAGAACCATTCTTGTGCTTCAAGGAATGTTATAAAAAAAATCGGTTCAGCCGTTCTCGAGTTTTGCGCTTAGCAACACATTTAGCGATCCATTTTTATTTATATCTAGAGATATTATACAAACATATCTTCACGCCAAGTGTCGTGGTAGGCAGAGAGTATCGAGTGCCAAGTGTCACGACTCCTACATACTCGCCTAGCTTTATTCACATTCATTACTCTTCATACGAAGAGTTTCGAAGACTTTTGACCCCTCCCTCGGATAATACACGGGCGATTTGGTCATGAGATGTCAACCTAGGTCTCCCCGGGTACCTACAGCCATCCACATCCGCATTGTATATCTGTTTAGTCAATCTTGTATTATACATTCTTTCTACATGTCCGAACCACCGGAACATGCCCTTTCGCATGTCGTGTACAAATCTTACAGCTTAACACATATTATTAATATGAACTGAACAGGACTAATGAATTAAATGCCCTGAACACGAAGAATGGCCCTAAATCTGACATCGCGTCCCTGAATATTGTTAGCGTGTGAGACAATATGATCCGTAAATCTAGATAGTGCTGGATCGTGAGCGGGTCATAGGTGCGGTCAGGCCGTGATTGGACCCGTGTTCGTATTACGAAAACGTGATGCTCTACTTCGCGTTTCGAGTGTATTGGCAAAATATTTAGATACGTATACCATTTACACAGTTGTTCAGTCGTGTCAGATTGATAGATGAACTTGTGAATACAAACCATAAGAGAACATTTTAAAAATAAATAAATATCCCTGGACAAATCACACGTATTGATATAAGTAAGCAAATTATTAGCTTGTGTTATGAATGTTAGTCAACGATATTATACGTAGAAATACATGTATATATATATACTAGAATAAATTTGGGTGGGTCGCAGATCATTTTACTAAGCTATCAGCAATAAAAAAAAATACGCCATTATGTAACCAATTGCCAGCAACGGTGTTTCCGAATCCAATTAACTTATCGGCCCCCCCCCCCCCCCCCAATATATATATTCGTATATTTATCGCCTTATATTCCTCACTCAAAATATTTATTCGTATATTTGTCGCTTTATATTCCTCTACCAATATATTTATCGCCTCTGTGGTCGAGTGGTGTCGGTGTCCGACTTTGACGCGAGAGGTCCCGGGTTCAATTCCCGGGGTCGGGCAACTTGTTCTAAGTATGAGTTTTTACAGTAATTCTGAAAAACATAACGTTGCCTGGGATTGGATTTGTGCCCGATTAGCGACGGATTTGCCACCCGTCACATCATTAGACCTAATATCATCGGCTAATCGTGGGTACATACTAGTATGTACCTCTGCCTAATCTTTCGAAGATATATGAGCGTGACGATATTTATTTATTTAATAAAACTTAGGGACTTTCAAGAAAATAGCTTACTTATTCCTAACGACAACGCAACTCCCTCAGTATTGTAGTTGATCATGAGAGGCATTGAGCGGCATCATTTATCATCATGAAACTTACTAGCTCCCATACCTCCTGCTGTAAAAAATATATACATTGACATAGCTAGAAGGGCCCCTGTGCATATACGGAAGAGGGTGAGGCCTCTTTTTCTACATAGCTTGAACTAAGCCTAAAAAATATAGATAGGAATGAGAATAAAATATACCTAGATATGTTTCAACTTATCATTTGTATTTAGTAGGCTACCCTCTCTTTTCACAACTTAGGTTAAAGGCCCCCCTGAGCTCCAGGCACTGGTGCACTGGTCCATGGTGCACTGCACAAGCCCATGATAGCTACGCCACTGATATAGCATTAATATTTTAAAAATGAGCAATAATTTTAAACATACTTTGAAAATATAACAGACCACGTAAAGAGATTTTTTATATTTTCCATCGTTGGCGCTTGGTAAAACTTCCACATATTCATATCTTCAAATACGTAAAACAGTACAAGCGTTTTCATTTGAAGATATAAAGAAATTTTATTAGATTAACGGAATATGCTTAGTTTTCTTTCTGCCACAAATAATAGCCCCGTATGGTGTTGAGATAATTTAAGATCTAAGCAACCACATTTACAATGATTAAGTGTTGTGATTAGCGAAAATTGTTTCTTGGATATAGCACATATCTTTCACAACGGTAAACATAAAATATCTACGATTAATTACGAGGTCATTATGTAGAAAAGACGACTATTTTCAAAGTAGTTAAAATTTTATGTGCTTACACAAGCAGTTTTAAGTCTTAATTAAGGCGCAGAAATTATTGACAACTATATAAAAATGGTCACCTCAGTGATCGAATCACAGAACATTATTACTCTGGATCGAATGGAGCCGGTGTCCCAAGAAGTCCCGGTTTCGCTTCCCAGTTTATCTAAAAAAAAGAAAAAAATGGTTTTCTGTAAAGTCGGTTTACTGTCGATAATTTTACATAATAACGTCATAAGAATACAATGATGAAAAATTATGGGTGGCAAGACCGCCGCCAATTGGGCACAAATTCAATCCCAGGTAACGTTATGTTTTTTCAGATAAACTGAAAAAACTCATAGAAAAAGTTGCCCGAGCTGGAAATCGAACCCAGACCAAAGTCGGAAACCGACACCACTTTACCACAGAGGTAAAGACACCCTACTGATATTATAAATGCGAAAGTTTATGAGTTATGTATGTATGGATGTTTGTTACTCTTTTACGGAAATACTAGAGAACCGATTACGATGAAATTTGGTACGTAGCTATCTACGTTTACTCAGAATAACACACAGGCTACTTTTTATCCCGGAGTTCTCGAGGGATCGGTATTTACACGGGAATAACGAGAATTGATTTTGTGCCACGCGAACCAAGTTACGGACAAGTTAGTAATACATAATTCCATGCGTATTCCCTATAGTTCATGTAATTATATGTACTTATTTATTTTTGTAAGTAGATTCAAAGCATGTTTTTAAATGAGTCGCACCTGCACACGGATTTTTCTGTTGGCCCAGAGGTTGACTTGCGGAGAATGCCGTAAGGCATTAAGTTCGCCTTTTGTACAAACTTATTTGTTCGGTGTACAATAAAGTTAAATAAATAAAATAGTTAGTCGATGTTTGTATACACATTACACAAGTATATAAATGTTATCGTGTCTATTTATTGTATACCAAGTGCTAGAATGAGGTGAAAGTACTTAAAATATCCACGACATGTCCGTCCGTGGACAGATCGTGTACATATTTAATCCTCGATGACATCATGTTTTGTATTTAAAAAACCCATTTACACTGTAATTATGTGGTAAATTATTTACACTAAGCCTCAAATCTACACATTATTAAAGCATATTAGATACCTGATTTTTACAACACTTAAAAAACTCATCGTAAATTTGTGTTATATTATAAAAAAAAATCAGGCGCTACTTAAAAATTACAGTCACTCCCGCTGTCTGCTTAGGTATTTTAAAAAATTGAACGATTTTCAATGCAGTTTTCAGCAATAGATAAAGTGATTCATGAGGAAGGTTTATAAATGTATAACAAGCTGTTGCCCGCGGCTTTGCCCGCGTTTTTACCTATTAAAAAAGTACAAAGTAAGATTTAAGTCCCCCTCTATTAATCCCATAAACAAACTCCACTCGACTCCATTTGACTCAACTCTAGTCCAATCTACCCCATTACACCTTACCTAGCCCCCGCAAACACAGCCCATCCGTCAGTCCCCCAAATTCTCTCTACCCCTTCCCTCCACT
>DVZN01001329.1:0-10388 GCA_018237365.1 Caria ino melicerta
GAAGCTCTACCACCTAGTAAGAGATCACGGTGTTCGTGAAAGTAAGCCTATGCTCGCCTTTTACGAGCTGCCTGGCATTAAGGCAGATGGTCTATTCTACAAAGGAGCCTTTATAACGTCAATTCTTGCCGTTGAAGTATTCCAGATTGGAGGGTTAGGTAGTCAATAAATTCACTTTTGAAGGACGCCTAACATCCCAGCATCAGGTCAGCAACGCAATATTTGGTACCTATCTTTGGTATCTATATGCGACGTGAATTTCTTACCATCAGGAAATCATTTGCTTGTTTGCTTTCTGTATTGGAAATAAAAAATAAAAGAAACTCTACCACTCAGAGGACACGGTGTGAGTGACAATAAGCCTTGCTCGCATTTTACGAGTTGCGGGGTAGGAAGGCACATAGTCTATTCTGCAAAGGAGCTCGGACCAACACGGGTAGAGTTCCTTATTTTTTTATATCATTTGCTACAATTGAATCGGTCAATAAAAAGTGCAGTTTATATTCAGTTGAGGTGAACATTCGCAGCAAAAGGTAAAAAGTAGTTAATTTATCAAAAATACCACATTTTTATTTATTCAAAAAAACATAATTATTTATCAATAAACATAAAACATAATCAATTAACAAAGTCATGAAATGCAATTATGATAAGGCAGGTTTCTCAAAATGTACGCCAATAAAATATTATTGAGTATTTTCACTCACAGTTGGAAAAATTAAAAAGGTAGTAAATTTAAACTACGATATTCACCCACTTTACAGTGACAGTCATGCGAACAGCAATTAAAGTTGTACGTGAATCGGTCGCGATTCTTAGAGACGTTTCACTTTTGGTCCCACCCCCTCTCTGCGCGCCGTGGCCGCGAAACCTCCTTTCAAAGTCAAGTACAAGCTACGTGATGTTCAAGCGGCATTAAATGGCGCTTTTGCTCGCTGACCTATTCCGCAATGCTTTATTGGCATTACAAAAATAAATGTCAAGTTCATTAACATATATTTGACGTATGATTCGTCGTTTGTCCATCTAGACAGTCGGTTCTTAACCTATAAAAATATTTGGACCCGAATAAGGAACCATTTTACGACATTTTGTATCTTGTTGAGGTCAACTACAGTTTATATATAATATGCAGTCAAATTGTAAATTGATAAAAGACCGCATATAAATTTGTTATATATACAAACTCGCTCTGTATATTGTACATACAAACTAGCTATCTTGACGAACTTCGTCTCGCTCACGTTCAGACTTAACAAGAGATAAAAGCTATCCTATCTGTTAAGCTACTTTTGACTTTCCCATTCCTAAAAATTGATTTTATAAAATTTTTGATTCACATACCAAAAATTTAATAAAATCAAAATAAATTAATTAATTTATCGACATATTTTCATTTCATGATATTTTTGGTTCATATATGAATCAAAAATTTCATAAAACCAATTTTTAGAAATGAGAAAGTCAAAGGTAGCTAGAACTTATTTAGCGGTTTTTTTCCAATATTGCCTTTTTTTAAAATAAAAACCATATATATCAAAAATACAAAATAAAATCATTTTTTATAATAAATAAATAAGCACCATAGCTTAAAAATAGAAAAAACTTCGTCCATCTTTTTCACAAACCCGCTAAACGCACCAGCCAGCTTTGATAGCTTTGACTTTGTATGTTTTCGTTACTTTCTAATAAACAAATCAAGCCTACTGCAATAAAAACAAAGTTTGATTATGACAGTATAATAAAATAAATAAATAAATGTCCCTGGACAAATCAATTGATATGTGATCAATCTTACCCCAAAGTAAGCAAATTATTATACTTAAAAATCCAATACGTATATACATATATAATATCAGAATAAATTTAATAAACACCCAGAAATGTGAACGTGTATGTTCGTCACATAAACGCCCGCCCCCGTCGCGAATCGAACCCGAGCCTCGCTATTCATCGACGTGGCAAGGCAACTACGCTACCACTCGGCCAGCGACACGGAATGAAAATTTTAATATATAAAATGGAACCGTGTCTTAATTTGTTATGTAACAAAATTCAACAGCCAAATTAACAATGGATAAGGTAAACTAATAATCGGTAGAAAATATATAATGAGCATTTATACAATACGTTTTTGAACAAGTAGTTAATGCCTAACAACACTAACTACTGATGGTACGGATTCGATTCCCGACTCCATAAACACAAACGTTTATGTTTCTCAATATGGGCGTTTATTCATTTTATATAATATGTATCACTATGTGTTAGTATCGTTGACTAATATCCATGTTTGCATAACGAGATATAGATAAAATGATATAGAGTAAACCTTACAATAAAGTTTGTAAATTTATTTCTTACAATAATAAAAATGAGACAGATCGCCGGATATAAATTTTATGTCGTGACATTTTAAATATTTAGGGCAAGACACATCCTGCTGGTAAACATGGCTAAATCTTGACGTCATTGAAAGAAAGTTTGCGTCTGAATTCCCGCATGATAAAATTATAATTTTGTGAATCACTTTCTTACACAATTACTAAGATTTTACATATTTTATAGTAGGATTTTTCTTTAGGATACTATTAAACCTTTTAGCGGATGTGTAAATAATTCATAATTGTGAGTGACATAAACTCGATGTGTTTCTTAAACCAGAACACATCTAGGACTGAAATTATGATTACAGACTATTCCTGCCGTCATATACAAGCAAGACGGTGGTGCCAATCCAGGTGAGCTTCTGCGGAATTTTGCCACTTAATTAGAGGTCACGATATTAGTGACAGTAAGTTTATGCTCGCCTTTTACGAGCTCCCAGGCAGGAAGGCGGAAGTTCTATTCTACAAAGGAGCCCAGACCAATACGGGTAAAATCATGTTATTAAACAACGACTACTTTTTATTTAATATTGGAAAGCAGAAAAGCAGACGGATTTCCTGATGGTAAGAAATTCACGCCGCCTAAAGACACCAAAGGTAGTTATGGTGAGCACGCCAATCTAAGGCCGGGATGTTGTTAGGCCTCGTGCAAAAGTAAGTTTACCGGCTACCTTACACTCCAAAACGAAACACGTCAACGGCAAGTACTGCAAGACAGTAAGAAGTACTACTTACGTCAGTATTACTTCTTAATGTCTTAAGCCTCAGTGTTTATCGATCCATAATATATATAATAGTGAGATATAGTTGACACTACACTATGAAACTTGACTAGATTAATTTTGGTTTACTACTTTATCTGTACTACCAAACGTATGTACTCGTTCGACAAAATTTAAATAGCCTAACAGACACGGATGTCAAAAATATTGCGTTGAGTTTAGGAATATAAAATCCTTTGACCTAAATAACTAATGAATCAACGCACGGACTAAAACGCTGATCGTGGAGACCTGAAATTTGCAGGGTATATTCTATGTAGGGATCCGATAAAAATAGATTTTCTGTAATCCTTTTCCTAAGAAACGGGGAAATTTTGTATGTAACAACGTGACTTCACGGTCTAATCTACCTGAAACTGCAAAATTATTATTTAACAGAATTGATGGAAGACGTGTTTCGTATTTTGTTAAAACTCATTGCCCAAAGCATTTTCCCGATTAAAAGCATTTCCGCGGGTAATCGCTAGTCTATAAAAATAATACATTCAATATGTAGAAAATGATTTCTTATAATTCTATAAATATCTTCTTATTATTTCTTATCTTATTTTTTAATCTATAAGTATATATCTTATGAAAAATATTTAGTTTTATTCAATAATTTATTTAATATCCAAATTAGTATGATTTAAAATTACATAGATATTTTTATTTTATAATAAGTTTATTAAATTCCGAACACAAGAGTGTAGTTGGTATTTTTTAACCCTATTATTTGACTAAATCAACAGTCTAAGTACGGATTCAAGCTATTTTAATATGTATTTTAACTTTAACTGCCCCTAAAATCATATACATAACTCAACTGTCCTAAAAATCTTAAATATAACTAAATCCATCGTTAATTTCAAATATAACTAAATCCATCCTTAAAATCCTAAATAAGAAAACAATTTCTCGATTGTAAAGATAGTCGGTCCATCTGGTTCCAAAAGAATTGGGGTCACACGGTCCCGTTAGCCCGGGAGTCAAACCTGTTCACGTGTGTTTCGGCAGGACACTGCCTCACGCATGTACCTACAATAGATAAAAATAACTATAGTAATAACGTAACAGGTTTATTTGAGGTGGAATCTACGTATATAACTGAAGTTTTACGATATTTTTGTGATAGGAATATTTTTTTGTATGATGACTATGATGTATATGCTGAAAGCTCTTCTTACAATAGAAAATATTGACCACTTATAGACATAGCGTAATATGTTACACGTAGGCCACATATTATTTTGACCAACTGCCCTACCCTTCGGAATTGAACACGCCATCTTCAAACTCTGATTTTGCGACAACAATATATATTGTATTACCTATCACTTTATTCTTAATCAAAATTCTAATCCTCACAAATTTAAAATAAACATATGAAAATGTCGAACCTTTGGGTTTAATTGACGTATAAACTAAAACCCGACTTTTCAAAAAGCCAAAAACGTTTTTGTTTTCAGAAAAAAATATATGTCAAAAGTAATATAAAAACATCCAGAAGAAATTTTGTTTGAGTTGTTGACTGAAAAAGGTGAAATCATCAAAATATATCTTCTTTAGTGTAGAGGTTACATACATATACGAAGTGAGTCTATACTGAGTTAAGGAAATGTTCTTTTACTGGCTTTTTGACGAATCTAGTGCTTGGTAGAGACGAATTTCAATAGGCAGCGAGTTCCACAACTTTACAGCATGTACAGTGAAAGATAGGAAGAGAAAAGAAATGGAAGAGAAAAGGAAAAGAAAGATTGAAAACTTACCTTTAGCTGTAGATCTTTTGGTTTAAAACCCATTTACATAATACATGAATATTTTTTTTACTATTAGAAAATAATCTCGTTGATTCGTAATATTAAAATAAAAAAAAATAGTCCAATTACTGGATTCTAAATAAATAAATATTATATTATATCCTCGAAAGGGTAAGCAGAGGTACATACTAGTATGCACCTACGATTACCCGACGATATTAGGTCCCATGGATAGTCGGTAAATCTATTCCAATACCAGCCAACGTTGTGTTTCAAATAAAAAACTGAAAAAACCTATAGAACAAGTTGTACGACCCAGGAATCGAACCTACTCCATTTGACTGAATTATGATCAATATAAATTAAATTACGAATGTAGCTTTGATTTTAGCCCACTTGCAAAAGAAGAGGTTCTATGTTCGACTGTATGTATTTTTATGTCTGTTTACCGATTTCCCCACTAGCAACAACTAAGTGGTAGCTGGAAAACATAAAATAGACTGTTTATATGTCTGTGGCTCAGGAAACTACCGTATATACGTAAACACCTACCGTTATATGTTAAAAGTATACTTACTATTTAGTAACTTACGAGGTCCGATATCAGTGTGACCTCACCTGTCACTATGTGCTGCGTATCTTCCTCCGCGCACCAGAGGCCGAGCCTTTAAACGGTGTTCGATAGTAACATTTCATAGTAAAGCTGCTTAATATACATAATATAAATGCAGTTTTACATTTCTCAACAAAAAATACCAAATCGATTTATTAACGACAATGTTTTGAGCAAACATACAGCTAAATTGACAAACACCTCTTTCCAAAAAAAACGGTTGAAAGTTAGCTATTATTATGTAAAAAAAAAATTAAATATCGTTACGCCCATAAATCCTCGACAGGGTAGGCGAAGGTACATACTAGTATGTACTCACGACTAGCCGACAATATTAGGTACCGTGATGTGACGGGTGGTAACTCCGTCGCCAATCGGGCAAAAATCCAATCCCAGGCAATGTTATGTTTTTCAGTAAAACTGAAATCTATATTTAGAACAAGTTGCCCGACCCGTTAATCGAACCCAGGTCCTCTCGCGTCAAAGTCGGACACCGACACCACTGGACCATAGAGGCGATATTATTACGTATTTTAAAAATACTTCCATTTCAAATATGCACTAAATATTTTTAGACTTTCCTGTGGCCGGGGTGATACGTAAGGCAGTGAATTCCTACCTAAATAAATGCTCAGACACTCTACCACCGATCTAAAGTGATATATCTGAATGAAGGACAGAGGAGGTTCTTTTAACCCTTTAAGGATGCTATAAATATGATGTGTATTCGTATCAGTCTGTGGCATCGTAACTCCTGAACGAATAGCCCGATTGTGATGCGGTGTTTGTTGTAGTGAAAGTTGACATGATCGAGATAGTAATTCTTAGCTATAATTTTCGATCTGTATAGGTGTTCAAGTTCATCAGCTTTTTTTTTGTTTTGGGGAATACTTAAATATTTAATCTTATTTATTTGAGAATTAGTAAAAAACGCAATTAAAAGAGCACTATAGCACAAACCAGTGTTTTTTAACAATAAGCGCTTTATAAGTCTAAGATTATCCTAAAGCTCTTTAAAAGATTTTATATTGATAAAGATATGCCTTATCGTTTAGGTAGCCCAGCTACGTCAAAACAGAGCTCGCCAAAACAGTTAAATAACCCTGTCATTCTGACACTTATTAACAGTTACACTATTGTTATCTCCATTACAATAAAGTGTTAATCACCATTTAACAAAGAACGTACTTATAACTGACGCTAGTAACGGGGCACTACTTAATGAAGATATCTAATAATGATTATATCATTAATCATGATTTACACTAAATGTTTCTATAATTTATACTTTTATATAAATCCATAGTGTCTGATTCTATACCTAGTCCAAATTTTTATCTAATTTTGTATCGCATGCAAAATTGCGGAAACAGAACTAAAAATAATAAATTTGTTTAGTTTTTTAGTTTGAAGATGATTAAAAATCAAACTATTAAAGCAAAATGACAAAAACCTTTACAGTTCTATATGTTTATTATCCAGAAATAATAAAGGTCGTGTTTATCAAAACTGCTTAAGTAAAGGCTAAGTTACGGATAGACGAGGAAGCCGACAGCTTTTTTTATAATATTAAAAGGCTAACAGGCAGACGGATTTTCTAATGGTAAGAAATTCACGCTTCCTAGAGGCACCGATGAGGCCGGGATGTTAGCCCTAGTGTAAAAGTAAGTTTACCGGCTATCTCACCCTTCAAGTTGGAACGCCAAAGGCAAGCAACGATGTTATGGAGGCAGGAATAGATAAGGCGGTGGTACCATTCCGAGCGAGCCGCTGTGTAACTCTATCACCTAGACATAAGAATTGCTTAGGAATAAATAATATACATATTTTTTAGAGGAAATGTTTGTATGGAACATTAAATATTTCTGCTCATTAGCTACGATTGAACCTGTTCATCACTCAATCAAGTGTATGATGAAAAAATATTAACTATATAGGCTAAGTGATAAAATTTTGGCGATTTGTATGTTTGTATTGCAAAATATCAGATATAAATCACAATGGTGTTCTGAAAGTATTTAAATTAGATAAATACTATTAGGTACAATACAAAAGTATCTTACGAAAAAATTACTTGACCTAATATTTTCTAATCTATTTCGACCTAATTACTGTTACTAATGAACCGTCAATAAAACTTGACCATATACTTAGTGCTTTAATATATATATTGGTTAAAAAGACATATATTAAATAAATATTATAGAATAGACACTGCACTCTCTGAACTTTGAACTAGAATATAATCAGTCTGTCTGGACTGACATTTCGTTAATCATTCGAGATACCTCTTCAAATAATAAATAGTGTAATCTACATAAAAAATTCAAAATATATACTCAATTTCCCTTACTCCTTTAAATAAATGAAAATGAATGCAAATTCATTTAAAATTTTACTTATATTACGTACAAATTTTGGTAATCCCTAATATAAAAGAGATACATTAAAAGTAATGATGATGAGAGCATTATGAAAAGCCTCCTTTTCAAATAAACTAACCGCATGTTTGGTAATAACCGCATAGAGAGGAAAAATATCAAATTAGATTTTTAAAAAACGTAGTTCTAAGGTGGCAAAAATAAAAAAGGTAAACGAATGGAAGAACATCCTCCTTTTTCCATGTGGGTTGATAATGTATAAAAGCTCAACAATTGTACCACAAACGATCTCCGTAGTGACTAGTCACTCACAATATAAGCTAACAATTAAGAGATATTTAGTCGACTCCGTTACCCATCAGAGTTATTTGGAGTGGCCAGTCGGGTGTGGGCATTTTAACGGATACTACTCATAAAAAACCTATTCTGCGATGTTTGATGTACCGATTTACTTTATAAATTAACAATTGTTTATTTTACCGTATTTTATATTATATACTACTATATACTAATTAACAACTTAGAAACATACTGCTGCGCTATTTACACAGTATATAAATTGCAGTAACAGTGTATATATGAAAAGGAAAGAAGGAAATAACCCCAAATTAGCATGATATTCTAATACCTACTGTAAAATGATCTTGTTTTAAATAATGGTTGGTAAGTCTTTATGAAAAACCCATTTTTATATAGATAATTAAGCATTAGATTCCTATTGTATTAGAATTAAAGATCAATTTGTAAAACTGTGACGTTTCTTACTGATTCTCCTCTCAGAAACTGCCTTACCAACCGGTGGTAGAATCCGAACAGCGATCTATAAACACTTTAAATTTATGTACATGCATAAATAAATGATTTTTGAATTTCAATAGTAAAAGTAATTTATACTTACGCAGGCAATAAAACACACGTTATAATTTAAGCTAGTTTAAAAATATGACACCTCACAAGTTATGCTTGGTACACATTAGTGGAATAATGCTTGATACACACATACCGAAAAGACAGCATTTTTCGCCTTTAAATCATTTCTTGTGATAGAGTCACATGCAGCAACAAACACAGGCAGGTATCGCCGTCTAACCCGTCCTTGTCACTGCTCATATTCTGTTCAGTTCTGTAGGGTAGAGTAGCACCGGCTGCTCTTCAGTTATATGCACGTAAGGACTAACATCTCGGCTACATGATAATGACGCGTCGATAACATCTAGTGTAGACACTAGACACAGTAGATTTTACCAGCGCGTCATCACCATAGGCGGCGGTTATCTCTTCCATTCAGGTGAGCTGTATGCGTAATCACTGTATTTTCACGCCTGAAGGGGTAGGCAGAGGTGTGCTAGTATCTCCACGACTCGTAAATCTAGTAGATATACTAGAACACCCACGATTAGCCAAGATACTAGCACTTAATTTTTTTTCTTTAAAAAAAACGTCACGCTAATATATCTTCCAAAGGGTAGGCAGAGGAATATACTAGGATGTTTCTACGATTAAGAGTTATTCTAAACGATCGGGTTCCACTCCCAAAATACGTCACCTTGGTTGGACTCACGACCAAGCTGTAGGAATATCACTTGGTTGGTCAACCAAACTTTACACCAACCAATTTCCACACGGTTGATTTTTACTCCAACTCAACCAAAGTAACTCTGTTGATGGTTGGTCCCGATCGTGTAAAATGGCTATAACCGACGATGTTAGGTCCTGGGCAACGTTATGTTTTACAGAAAATCTGGAAAATTCATACAAGTTGCCAGACCCATTAATCCTGGGCTCTCACGGGTCAAAGTCAAAGATCAACTCCATTTGACCACACAAGCTAATTATTATTATAATACTAGAGGCCGCCCGCGACTTCTTCCGCGTGGAAAGATCTTAAAGATAGCTAGATTATATTGTTCCGGAAATCGAAGGCAACGAATTCCACTCATTGGCCCTATGCATTAGACAAGACGTAAAACTACTTGGAAAAGTAAGTTTCCATCGTGTTGGTCTGGGCTTCTTGGCAGAACAGACCTCTTCCTTCCTGCCAGGCAGATCGTAAAAGGCGAGCACAGGCTTACTTTCACTTACACCATAATTTCTTACTAGGTGGTAGAGCTTCACAACGGTTCGACCGGGTAGAATGGTATTACCGCCTTACCTATTCCTGCCACCATAACGTCAGTGTTTGTCGACGACGTGTTTCGGTTTGGAGGATAAGATAGTCGGTAAACTTACTTTTGCACGAGGCCTAACATGCCGGCCTCAGGTTGGCACCGCAACATAACCACCTCTGATGTCTATAGGCGCCGTGAATTTCTTACCATATATCCGTCTGCTCGTTTTCCTTCCAATGTTTTAAAAAATCCGATACTTTTACGATTTTATGCAATATAGAATGGTTTTTAAGTACATACTAACTGTTGGCCTCAGATGGCACATGCGACATATTTGCAATGAGCAAGGTACAATTTGTAAGATCGTGCTCCTTATAC
>DVZN01001330.1:0-10388 GCA_018237365.1 Caria ino melicerta
GGACTTGGCGTGAAGATATATATATATATATATATATATATATATAAGAAATGTTTTACGGTGGTCGTATAATTATTTCAAGCTTTGTAAACACAGGTAGGTATTTTTAAAACAAATTGTTAAAATATGTTGACACATTAAACTAGCAAATTACAAACATTTGCCTTCTTTTTTCTAGTCAAAATTAAGCGCGTATAACGCATCTATAGCTTTATAAATATATCATAGTGTCGGACATGTCTTTTGGAAAATAATTCGTTACACTATGTCAATCGCATTGGTCTTCCGCCTGAATTCCTTCCGAATTTGGTGCCTAAACGAGTCATATTGTATTTCTCATATATATCTCATATAACACATTTAATATAATATACCATTTAATAATTATAAACAGAATAATAATAAAACGTAAATGCAAAGTACTCGTACCATAACGGTCAAAGCACTTAAAGTACTCATTAGACGTAACATAATTTGTATTAACAGTATCTTTTTATACATAAGTTTATTATATTAATATTTAAGAAACTCACTATCAGACCAATAATAATAGTAATATTTAATAAACTCATTATCAGACCAATGAACAAACTCCACGTGACTCCATTTGTCTCAACTCTACTCCACTCTACCACATCCCACCCCACTCCATGCAACCCCACCCTATCCGCCACTCTGGGGGGTGCCCCTCTTTAACTCTTCTCATCCCTCCCTCCACGCCAATCCCCATTCCTAAACACACCACCTAACCCATTTTCGATACTACCTAAGTACGTCACTACCTAAACTACATCGATGTTAGGCCTCATGCAAAAGTAAGTTTACTGGCTTCCTTATCCTTCAAACCGGAACACGTCAACGGTAAGCACTGACGTTATGGCGCAGGAATAGATAAGGCGGTGGTACCGTTTCTCCCGGGCGAGCGGCTGCGAAGCTATTCTATTATTTATATGAAGCGAATCTAGTCAAACGTTACGGTGTTAGTAAAATTATGTCTATGCGCGACTTTTACGAGCTGCCTGGCAGGAAGGCAGATGGTCTATTCTACAAAGGATCCCGATTCCTGAACCAACACGATGAAAAAATGAACTCGGACTACGCGTTAATGAATTATGGCAAAGTGTACAAGTTTTATGCCTTCATGAATGCTAAGTTTTGTCTTTTATGCCCTCTCCCACCACAACCCCTAAATTAAATGGGATAAGTCATCTGGACAATTTTTTTTTTAAATATTCAATGTACAGAATTGACCTTGTTTTTGAGTTGAATAAAATGATTGGCTGTAGAAGAATGTATTGAAAAAATGTACTCCTGAGTTGGCGCCGGTGTTAACGCGACTTTCCGGCTCTCCTACACTTTAGGTACTGTCCCTACTCCCAATCTCGTGAAAGAGTGCCCTAGTGCACCCGATCTCCAAAAATGGTGATCACTCTGATCCCACCAACTGTAGCCAGCTGTTGAGATACCTAGAAGTGACTAGCTTATTAGTGACCGACAATACGGTTGTCGTAGTGGTCGTTCAGCTGGTGATCTTCTCATATACCTTACTCATTCATCACTTGGCGGAGGCTATAGAGAGCAAGGGGGAGGCCTTAGCGGTTGGTTTGGATGCAGCAAAGGCCTTCCATCGGGTGTGGCACAGGGCTCTTCTGTCGAAGCTTCCTTAAGGGCTTCCCGAGAAATTGTGCAATTGGATCACCGTAGCTTTTTGGCCAATCGGAGCATAAAAGTTGCAGTATACTCCGATTTCAAGCCTGTAAATGCTTGTGTCCTTCAAGGCAGTGTGCTCTGTCCCACTTGTTTCTTCTGCATATCAATGATCTGTTACATATCAGTGGCACTCATTGTTGTGCGGATGACACAACCGGGGATGCCTTTTACTCAGGCCGTATCAATATTTCTCGGGAACATGTCTTAGAGAACCGGAAAATCTTGTATCTGAAATCGAGAGCTTGCTTAGTTCCGTCTCGAATTGGGGCCAAATAAATTTATTGTTTGCCAGAATTGGTTAATATGGCGACTCAAATATTATCTTTGAAAGACCATCTTTTGTACACCCATGTTATGAGCAATAAAGTATTGAAGTATTGAATTGGTTACGGAAAGAGCTAAATTTCTCATACAAATATAAGAATCCGTCTGTTTGTTTAACTTCTAGTATTATAAAAATAGCCAAAATTCTTCATTTTTAACTGCGACCCTCAGCAATTATTGTACATCGGTTATGTCAATCTTTTACGGCCTTCTATGGAAAATAAGCTCATTAAGAGATGCCATGCGCTTCCCGTACAAACGGAAATTGCGTAACTATTTACTCTGCTATGTTTTCCTCTAGTTCAAGGGCAGTATTTAAAATGTACATATTTGTTTATTTAGCTTCGTGGTCCAATGGTTAATGTTAGAGGTTCGGGTTCAGTCCTCGACTGGGACAGGTATTTGTATGATAAACATAGACTTCTAAACCATACCATTAATTAAATTACATGCTGCCATCGCCTCGAAACCACATTACTCAATGTCGTGAAAATGTCAAGTAAATCAGTTAATATTTAACTTGTCAAATGCCAGTGGTAACACTCATGACAAGAATGGAAACAAGAATTATTTTAAATATCGGCTCTGTCTGTATTTGTGTACTTTAAATAAACGATTAATTCCACAGTCCGCTTTTAATTACTGCTAGCCAGAACTCCTGAGCACCAAGCAAAAGCACTGACCGCGACACCTGTACCCGTTATCAAGCCGATTAAGTGAGACGGTGAACACGTTAACAAACACTGGCCTAGACCTAACCTGAAATCAAAATCATAAACTTCTCGCAGAAGCAAATTACTGGCTACCTTATCTTTCAAACTGTAACACGTTGACAGCCACCGACATTATAGGGACAGGATTAGGTAAGACGGTAGTACCCTTCCGCGCGAAGTAAATCCTTTTTTAGGGTGGGATAAATTCTGTAATTATATTCTCTATCTTTGTATATTTTCTTTGACTTGATGACCAAAAGTTATTTGCATTTCTTTTAACCAGAGTGCGTCGGAAGGAGGATAAGGTTTTTCGAGCCTATGTATGTATATTCTTTCTTTGAATTTTTGACAGATGTGGTGTCATTGAATTCATCAGAATTGTGGTAAATGGCACCAGTTTGCAAATTTATACAGCCTATGATGCCTGTATAAATTTGCAAACTGGTGCCATTTGATAGGTAAATAAGGGATTTGATTTTTTCTTACCATAATAATATGGATAACAAATTAAATCTAGTAAAAAGACCATTTCTAAAATATATGTATCATATTAAGTTTTTAATACTGTTTAAAAATTAATGATTATTTTATCAGTTAAGTTTTGTCTTTTTAATAATTGCTTGTTATTTAGGAGAATATTTTATATGCACACCAATTCCATACTACAAATTTCCCCTTAGTTAATACACTCAGCTAAAATTTCCTTAAATACAAAATATTTATGTCCTTATGTAACAATCCCTCACAAACAGTGATGTTATCGCGTTTTACATAAATTTGGTAATTTATTCCTTGTATTTGTTCTTTAAACATCATTAATTATAGAACACAGAAATAGTAGGCGGCTTTTGTATATTTTAAATATATAACTAGCTGTTCCCGGCTGCTTTACTCGCCCGTAGTTTTTCTAATTTTGAGAAGATGTTGCCTATGTTTTATATATAGCAGAAGGAGGCAAACGAGGAAACACGTCACCTGATAGTGAGTGATCACTGCTGTCTACGAATAACTGCAACACCAGGGGCATCACAATTGCGGTTTCGACCTTTTAGGAATAAGTAAGCTCTTTTACTCATAAGTGTTTTATTGCTGCTTGCAACTTCGCTTAAATAGGCACAAATTCATGTTACATTCCTTTTGTTGAGTCTGTTAAGATCCAGAGCACCTAAGCGCCCTTATCTATATAGAAAACGCATACAGTACATTCTCTTTTTCGCAGTCAGTTTACTCCCATAAACCTTCTCCTGACAATAGGGAACGCAATAAAATAAAATATCCAATTCCATACAGCCGTTCAGAAGTTATAGAGGTACATACATTTTGGAGATTTTTTATTTATATAGATAGATTATGAAAATAAATAGACCGTCATATTTAAGCCGATTGTGATTTTGCCACAAATTCCAGGAAAATTGAAAAAGTTTTTTTATGGAGAAGTTATTCGATTTCTTCGCTTGGTAAACGTAGTATTGGACGCCCTCCGGCGAGATGGAAAAACCATATTTAAGAGATTCGATTCAAAATTATCGGCTCAGTGGGCGAGTGGTGTCGGTGGCCGACTTTGACGCGAGAGGTCCCGGATTAGATTCACGGGTCGGAAAACTTGTTCTAAGTATGAGTTTTTCAGTTTTTCTGAAAAACATAACGTTGCTTGGAATTGGATTTATGCCCGATTGGCGACAGACTTGTCACTCGTTACATAATGGTATCTAATATCGTCGGCTAATCGTGGATACGTACTAGTATGTACCTCTGCCAACCGTTTTCAGAGTATATGGGCGTAATTATATTGTTTGTAAAGAAAAATACTAAAAATATTGAAATATGTGGTGTAACAGTGCGGCTGTCGCCTGTTAAGACAGCTAACCCCTTAGGTCCTGGGTTCAATTCTCGGGTCGGGCATCTTTTCTTAAAATGTTTTTCAGATTATTCTGAGTAAGCATGACATTGCCCGGGATTGGAATGTGCCTAAAATGGCGATAGGCTTGCCACCTATCACATTATGGGCACTATTACCTTGGCTAATCGTGGGTGTTCTAGTATATCCACTGGACTTACGAGTCGTAGAGATACTAGCACACTTAAACCTACCCCTTCGGGGATAATAGGTGTGGAGGTACCTTTTTATATTGAAAATAGGATTCTGTATTCCACAATTAACATAAGAATCTTTCTATCTGTCTGTATATATCGTGCAAAAACTATATAAATTTATGGCAATGTGATATTTTTAATGCTTTATTCATGCAAATATTATGATAATTCAGCTTCAACCTATGTTTACTAATAAATGCGGAAATACTTTAACAAAAAGGTACTGTTACGCTTACTGAATTTTAATCACACTAGTAATCTATCTTACTTCAAAATCTCGACAGTCGCGGCGTTAGCATGATATAGATGTTAGTAGAACCGTCTCGCTGGACGAGCGTAAGGCTTAGTTGCCACGTCGATAGTAATGAGACTCGGGTTCGACTCCTGACGGGGTCGGTCGTTTGTGTGATGAACATAGACATTTCTGGGTCTGGGTTTAAATTAATCTGATATTTATATACATATTTCTATGTATAATAACGTTGAGTAACAGCCATATCACAAACATATATATTGCTTACTTTGGGGTTAGATCAATATGTGTGTTGAAACCAGGGATTCTTATTTATTTTATTTCTGAACAACTAAGGTGCCTCGATTTGTTGTAGCTAGGTTGTGAAGCCCAATAAGCCAGTCTTCTCCGCCTTCCTGACCGAATTAACAGTGTGTAAAAAGGAAACGTAACCGGGGGACTAGGCTTTAGGTCTAACACCCCGACCACAGAACAGAGCACCTATTTTATATATAATATAGGAATATATGGTGTCAGGCCACATAGGTATATAATCTACGATTGTATCATCAGATTGGCAACGCACCATTACCATCTTTGGTGTCTAAGCACCTGAGAGACTTTTGTTACCATCAGAAAATTCGTCTTCTTGTTTGCCATCCAATAATACAAAAAAGAACCGTGTACTTTTTAATTTAGCAGTTGACAGTATCACGACTTTTGTCAATAAATTTTGAGTTCATTTTTCCTTCACACGGATGACTTTGAGGCAAACAGCTAGTATTTTTTAATCCTTACATATAATAAAACTAACGTAAGCACGTGAAATATTTTTTGAAAAGAATGATTTCTACATTTTGAATTAAGATTGAATTTGTGGGAAAAATTCAATGTAAAACACACTTTTCGCAGTGAACTTTTCACACAAATTTACTGTGAAAAGTGAATTTGTTTGTTCACTTTTTATGCAAAAAGTACTAAACGGATTTTTTACTATTGTGTAGCAAGCTAGCTTTATAGCCCGGGTATTTAGATATATTTACTCTGAAAACTTTCTTTCCCATCAGTCACTTCAACGTGAACGAAGTCGTGGGCAACTGCTATTTAAAGATGACTACACATAAAGATGGCAAAATACCTTTACTTTTTAGCCACCTTGACACAAGTATTAAATAAAACAGCCGACGAGTTAAATTCGATATCCTAGGTATCGATGTAGTGGACTCGTAGTTTTGGTTTGAAAAGGTTGTTACTTCTGTTTTAAATCTTTGCTAACGTTCATACGTGTGATTGTCACGTTGCAATGTTTTAATTATCTTTGAAATTTAAGAACAGTACCCGGGTAGCCGAGCTTTGCTCGGTATTTTTTTCTGAAAGTTCTGTTTCTCTTAAAAAAAAGGAACTCGAAAAAAAAGTAAAAAGAAATGGACTTGAACCGGGGTTCTCGGTTTTGAAGCCGTTTTTCTTACTAACCGAGCTGATGCGTAGGTGATGAGTAGATGTCAACGAAGAAACTTTCGTATTCTTATGTTAATTTTAGCCACTTTTCAGTGTAGGCTCTCCAAATATGGCCATTTGTGCAGTTGGGTTTTTTGTGTTTAAATTATTTCTTGTTTATAGAAAATGCAAGATTTGACACTCCAATGCCCATGTTTAACATTGTCTTTCTATCTACCCCATTAGCTTATTGGTGTAGACAAAGTGTTTATATTTGTATATTGTTCGTAAGGAACCTAGTTTCAGTACTGTTACATCAGTGATCGTTGGCGCACTTACCTAGGACAATTAGCGTGTCATCGAGTGACACCTGTTAAGGAAATGTTTCTCAATACTACAGTGTGTACAGACTTTAGAGCATTGGTTCTTAACTTTTTAACCCCCGACAGAAAATAGGACTGTGTGGCTTTGTGTGTGTGTGTGTGTGTGTGTGCGCGCTCGCGCGTGAGAGCGTGCGCACGTGCGTGCCTCTAAAAAAAGTTGCCAAACGTTGGCGCCTAATCTCTTTCTAGATTCTTACGATAATTCACGAAAAATACATGTACATATTTCAGATAACACAACAAAAAAAATACCTGACATTACACATGCGCAGAAATGATGAATTACGCGTTGTTAAACATTATAAAGTTATGTGTTTGTGTTGAAAAGTTTACCTGTTTTTGACAGTAGCGACTCAATCTGGACAGCAAAAATCAAAGACTGTTGTATGCATATGCATAATGAGTTATTTAATTTACCACTAAACGCCCCATTCGATAATTTATCAAGGTATCACTTGAATATACGAGACGAAGCGGACGTCTTCCACCTAATTAGTAATCACTTAGTCTTGGTTATCACGGTGTTAGATTATTATCGCCTTTTACAAGCTGCCTGAAACAAAGAAACCCGGACCAACACTTGACCATCTAAAACTTTCGCCTTGACTCGACAATCCATGTCTAAAAATGTTTTCAAAATTTGAAGGTTCAGAATTGGTTAAAAATAAAAACGTAAAATATTGAACTAAAACATGCATATATGTGCTAGACTAGGCTAGTATCTTAGTAGAGTGGCGAGTATTTTAGTAACTAAAATACACGTTACTATGGAACTATTATAGTTTAGACATATTTAAATTCAAACAGCGAAGGAATGGAATTCGCTGCCTGCGAGTGTATTTCTGAAAGATTATAACCTACGCGTCTGAATAGGCCCGAGTGAATAAGCTGTTTCTAGGCAGGCATGGTCCATCTTCGGCCGCATCGTCGCTTAACATCAGGTGAGATTGCGGACAAATGCTTGCCTATTAATTAATATAACAAAATACGCCAGAAAACTGGCATGTTTTTCTATGAGGTATGTATTGGCATTTCCATAGTCCCCATGATTATAAATTAAAAAAAACAATAAATTTCAATTTTTCCCCGTCTGTAAATCATAAAACGAATATGCATTTATCACAAAAAAAATATTCAGAGGCACTACAAATTTATATAGGAGTATAAATAGGATACTTAAATATATACGAGGGTAAAACAACTTTACAAAAAGTTGTCAGCGTGAGAAAATAGCGGCATCATCAACTATATAACAATTACAGTCGGCTACGCTGCATTGTCCAATGCGTAGGCGCCGGTAACGGGACGGCTCTTGTTTGTATTGAATGCGGATTTGTGTATGATATTATTAATTGAAGGTCTCAGTTCCCACAGCTTCCGAGGGGTGAGTTCTGGTGACCTGTCACGGCCAGCCCGTTTATTGTGTTATTGTTGAATGGGGTGCCTAGGCGTATTGTAGAGCGTGCGCAACACTTTTTGCTTGATGCGTCGAAAGTTGCTTGGTAACCGACTTTTAAAATGGAGATTGTAATAATGATTGTATTTTTTTTAATGTATGGTAATCGGTTTTTTCTTTGGGTTAAAGTGATAATATCTACATATAAACACTACATATTAGCATTTGACATAATATAATTTTTCGGTATCGTTTGGTTTGTTTCAGGAGCGTTAATCTTAATTATTGTTGAAACAATTGAGCGTACGAATCTAGTATCCGCCTTTCTATATTTTTGACAAATCTTTTATATTAGCATATCTCATTCATTTATAATTAATATTTAGATTTATATATAACAAAGTCACACACTTATACTTTTCTACAAACCAGTGGGTATATGTCGTATATACAATGGAATAAATATATACAATGTCAACAAAAGACAATATATAATAAATGAAGGTTTTTGCTTGAAATAAAAATAGTATTACATATATTTATAATACGAATCTATTTTTATACTAAACGACGATGATAGTCCTTCTGATTACCGGTGGCGTCCTTTCAATTCAATTCGTTTATTTGCATTAAATAGGGTACATTTTGTAAAACAATAAGCGATATTTCCTCCTATTTATCTATAAACAGTTTTAATAAATTTACATGGATATTTGATGTTTTGATTCGATTTTGCTACTTGTATTTACTGTACATTTAGTCGAAGCAACTTCTATACACAGGAAATAAAATATGCTACGGTATTTCGTTTTTCCTATACTATACATATCATTTTTAGCCTAATGTAGAACTAAGTATGATTACCTACTCGTAAACCTGATCTGTGCGCGCTCTACACTAACGCCTGCTCTAGGTGTGTGCGATCAATTTCCGCACACACTCCCACGACGCGTAGCAGATGGCGGGTGATGTGCGTCCGCGCCGGCACCCGCCGCAGCCGCCGACAATATTGTACCAGCTCCCTCCACCCTAGCGCTCCTGTGGGAACCTACTCTTCACATGAGAATCTGATTAACACAATACCCCTTGTCAATATTTATTGTTGTCTTCTGCCTGCACTGTGGCATGCAGGTTGTGCAAATCTGTACTGCTATATAGATCTTTCGCGTCTGTCTGTAAATTATTTTAATGTCCAAATCATGATTAATATCAATTTCAAATTGTTATCAACATTTCTGTTTTAGTATCTTTATCGTCTATCGCATTATAACTCAAGGATTGATTGATGTACGGATTTCGAAAGAATTTGTATAATTCCAACACATAACTGCGTAAATGACAAATTTATTCATACTACTATATAAATATGTGGTGTTTGTGTCTACGTTAACTTTTTTGTCAAATTCATTTATTCAATATACTCATTTCATCACGCATAGGCCAAGGCTGGGGCTGCTTTTAGTAAGCGTATAGGTGTGTGTATACGCTCTACACTACTATTCTCAATGAATGGACCGACGCGAAAAACCTGGTATTGCCTGAGGCAAAATGTAAAGTATAACGAAATATAGCGACCTTTATAGGAGATTTAAACAGTAGATTTAAGCAATAAGCAGCAGTAATTCGAGTATGATCTATAAATGACTACTCCTCCTTACGCTGATGACAGCACAGTGACGGACAGTCCTTACTGGCCTCCGCAAGTGCTAAGGCCAGTAAGGACGATACAGTCTTGTCGAGAGGAAATGATTAGCCATCTAAATGTAGCCCTCAGAGCGGCTTCCGACTGGGGAGATGCCAATTACGTTACCTAAAACGCTACCAAAACGCAGGCTTGTCTATTCTCTACCAAACGGAGCCCCTAACATCTGGCTCCAACTTTTTGAAACGTACCTATAGAAATAACCGACAACCTGCTGCTCCTCGGAGTTGAATTGTCACCTAATTTCAACTTTGAGGAATATATTGAATCTAAAGCAACTACTGCATCAAAAAAGCTTAGTATCCTGCCCAAGGTCAAACAGTAATTTACTGCAGAAAAGTTGTTTTAGCTATATCAAGCACAGGTTCGGTCTGGCTTGCATCGGTTTCCTCCTTTG
>DVZN01001331.1:0-10385 GCA_018237365.1 Caria ino melicerta
ACGCCCGCCCCCGTCGGGAATCGAACCCGAGCCTCGCTACTTGTCGACGTCATAACGCAACTACACTACCACTCGGCCAGCGAGACGGTCAAATATAGATATTATAAAGCTATGCTTTGCACTGCTTTATACTTTACACGTTATACGCGCTTAATTTTGACTAGAAAGAAAGAAGGCAAATTGCTTGTAATTACAAGCAATTTGGCAGTATCATCAGTCAAAATATTTCAATAATTTGTATTAAAAATGTCTTCCTAAGTGCACAAACCTCGAAATAATTACACACATCGTAAAAAAAACATTTCTTTCTACGGGAAAGTGTTATAAATTTCCAAATTTTACTTCTTTCTTGCTATAATCATAAATATGTACCTAAGAGATTTTAAAATTAGACACTTTTAAATGTATATTTGTAGGCAGATGACAGTAGCCAAAATCAAGGATAGATTGATTACTGAAACCGGTTAATTGGCCGTGGACTGGTCACATGTGTCGCAGAACCGATGCATGGCGGTAAACATGGAAGACCACGACTCGGTAAACGTGTTGAACGCCCTGCGGCCAGGTGGACCGATGACTTGAAATGGGCACCTGGTAGGGATAGAATAGTGAAAACGGGAGATCGGATGTTAATCCCGCCGCCGTATTCCACCTTCGGACATCGCATCGAAACTCCAAATTGTCACCACACCATGTGGACTCCACTACGATGCGATTTCATGGACATTTCTTACCTCGTACTACACCTTTGTAGAATCAATTACCAGCGGAGGTGTTTCCGGAACATTATGAAATTCCGGGACATGCAAGAAAAGAGCTTACTCATTCCTAAAGAGTTGACAACGCAATGGTAATGCCCCTGATGCATTTGTTCGTGGGCGGTAGTGAACACTTACCATCAAGTGTCCTACTTGCTCGTTTGCCTTCTTCTGCTATAAAAAAAAAACAACTGAATAATGTAATAAAAACCCCAAACCCAAAAACACGTCTCTATTACCAGTCGACCAGCAATGTGGTTATATTTAATTTTTACATTTTAACTCGCACGTCATCGCACATTTTTTGGTTATTTGCTAATGACTTGGCAAAATAAGTTGTTTTGAATCGGATAAGGAAATTTCCAAGCCTGTATTAAAAATAAATAACAATATCGACAAACACTTTGTAAATCGAACTTTTATGTAAGTTCCAGGCACCTCCGAGTCCTAACTTTTGACCCCTGTTGCCACATAATAATTAATTTTTGGTTTGCACCAATACAAAAGTACGCCTATGTGGTGTAACGGTACGGCTGTTGCCTGTTGAGACCGCTAGCCGCTTAGGTCCAGGGTTCAATTCCCAGGTAGGGCAACTTTTCAGATTTTCAGATTATTCTGAGTAAGCATGACATTAGCCGGGATTGAAATGTGCCCGAAGTGGCTATAGGCTTACCACCTATCACATCATGGGCCCTAGTATCTTGCCTAATCGTGGGTGTTCTAGTATATCTACTGGACTTACGAGTCGTGGAGTTACTAGCACACCTCTGCCTACCCGTGAAGGTACTCTTTTTTACAAAAGTAAAATATTCAAGTAATAAAAAGTAACATACTCCACTAAAAGAAACACAAGGGCGGTCGTTTTTATAATATTGAAAGACAAACAAGCAGGCGGATTCCCTCACGGTAAGAAAGACACGCCGCCTAAGGTGCTTTGCCAACCTGAGGCCGAGATGTTAGACCTCGTTAAAAAGTAAGTTTACCGGCTACCTTACCCTCCAAGCCGGAACACGCCTATGATAATGACGTTGTGTCGAAAGGAATAGGTAAGGCGGTGGTACTAAGCTGGGTGAGCCGCTGCGAAACTCTACCACCCAGAGGACATGGTGTTAGTGACAGTAAGCCTTTGCTCGCCTTTTATGAAAGGCAGATGATCTATTCTGCAAAGGAGCCCGGACCATTGATAGCCATTTAATAGCAAAATTAATTTTATAATGACGCTATCATAAAAACAATTGTCAATAGATGTCAAATGTGACCATATTCGACGATATTTACGAGTCTATGTGACCACTTTCCGGCAACAAAACATCGGTTTAATCCTTCTTAGGAGGATGACCTTGGTATTATGATCTTTTCGTCTAGGATTATCTAGTGAAGTATGTCTAGAATTGCGGAACCATTCGGTATAGGAAACCGCAAAGCACTTTGTTATTATAAGAAATAGGCAACAAATAAATATTTATTGTACGTGGGTGTACAAAAAGAACGTTCATTCAAAAGTTATCTGAGTAACAAAAAATACAGACATTGATTAAGTCGTTTCTGTAAAGGAAGTAGTAAAATTTTATTTTTCCCTCATAAAGTGTTTAAGAGGATTGTAACTTTTTGTTGCCTCTGACAAGACTATTTTTAAAGATAACGAATTAGGATTTCGTTACTTCGGGAGGACGTATTTAAGTGGATTGTTACTTTTTGTCTTGCAAGGGTATTTTATGAGTATCATTACTTTGGAAGAACAAATAAATGCCTTCAAGTTTTTATACCACTACTAAGGAAAATGAACTGGGTCATATAAGTCTCGCCTGCAGCTCTCGACGGAGAATAACTGCAATGTCTTCTCCGTTTTTGCCGCGTCGACAATGTCTGTGATGAATGATAACAGATATTAAACGTTTATTTTAAAATACCGACCTACCCTAACCTGACATAAACAGTTACCAATCATTAACATTTTCGCAGTCGCCTCTGTGGTGTAACGGTATGGCTGTCGCCTGGTAAGACCGCTAGGTGCTTAAGTCTCGGGTTCAATTCCCAGGTTGGGCAACTTTTCTTAAAATTTTTTTAGATTATTTTGAGTAAGCATGACATTGTCCGGGATTGGAATGTGCCGGAAGTGGCGGTAGGCTTGCCACCTATCACATCATGGGCCCTAGTACCTTGGATAATCGTGGGTGTTCTAGTATATCTACTGGACTTACGAGTCTTACTTAGGAGATACTAGCACACCTCTGCCTACAGCTTTGGGGATAATAGGCGTGAAGGCACTTTTTTTAACATTTTCGTCTTTTCTGTAGCATAAATTACAGATAAAAACCTTTTTGAATCACTCTATATATTGCCTGAAAACGTAATAAAATCTATTGCATAAAATATAAACATACAGACAACAAGTGACTTTATCAACCGACGTTCCAAAAAGGAGGACATTCTATGTTCGACTGTACCTATAATTTTTTTATGTAAGTATGTTCATCGATTTTATCGCCAATTCTTTAACGATTTTCAAAATACTTTTTTTTTATTTGAAAGGGTATAATTCCGAGGTGGTGCCTTAAAAATTAATAGGGATGTACGAAACCGAATAGTCGGTTGTTTTGCAGTTTTACAGCAGAATAATAATTATTCATACAATATAAGCTTATAAGTTAAGTTAAACAAGGTGTAAGTTAAACATTTTGTCTCAACCGAACCTGTGTACCTACTCCAAATAATAGAGTAAGGGAGTTATTTACAAACAATTACATTATTCTCACATTTTCCTATCCATATGAAGACTAAAACCCAATATTAGGCTTGAAATTGAGTTAAATTCTTATAGTAATATATTTTGTATATTCTGATAGGATAAATGAAACTACTCAGAAAACTAGAACATACAACAAAATCTTTTATGAAGTGATAGTGCCGCGTAAGTAACTAGATGCAAAGGGAGCAAATGGTTTTATTATGATTTCGTTTCTGCCTACGATATTGACGGTGATTCTGCTGTACACCGACTTAACTATTTTTAAGTTATCGCTATCTACCTTCAACTTACAGAGAAAGAAAGAGACGAGACGAGTTTAGTGCTGTCAAATTAGAATGCTTTAAAAACTATATGAATGTTTAGTCTATACCTCAGCATACAACGTTCAACATTTAAAATCTTTGCTCGTTTTTATGTGCTTACTAATTTCACAGCGCTAAATAAGTCCCGTCTCTTTTTTTGTTATAAAGCCAGGCATGTGTAGAAGGCAGATAGCAATATCTTAAAATTAGTTTATAAAACGCTCAGCAGGATTACCGTAATTGTCTGCCTTTTCATAATAAACATACCTATCATCTTCCTATTTTGGAAATCGGTTTATATTGATGAAATTTTTCGTCTATGCTCTCAACGATGACAAAATTCCATCACAATCGGATGAAGGACTTTGGAGTAATAAGGGTTTTAAAAAGGAGGCCAGTCTTCCTTCATGGGCATGTTCCATAAAACGAGCAATAAGGGATGTTTTAATAAAACATCAGTAAAACTAAAATACAAATTCCTTACGCTTACGCTTAGCGAAGCTTAATTTCGTTAAAGTGGATTTGCGAAATTTCCAATTGTTCTCATACAGATTAACTTTCGCAAAGTATTTAATTCTATTTGGTATACTTTGTTTTATTGTCAAAGTCAAAGCCAATTTAAAAACAAAGAATATGAATATTACTGAGATTTAATGTTTTTGTAATAGGTATTTGCCTATGAAGTAAGAGATTTTATAAAAAAAAAGCATTTTCAGATTTAAAATAATTATTAGTGGATAGACGCGCAATTCGAAATTCAAATAACTTTTATTCGAAAGCCATGTCAATAGTCATTTTAAATTCAGACATTTTGTGTTTAGGTAAAGTATCCAATTTCATAGATAAAGACCTAATATGAAGATTGTGTAGTTTAGTTCGATTACAATAAATTATTATAATCTAGCTGCTGCCCACAGTTTTTTTGCTGACATTGGGTAAGATCCAGAAACCTGCGCAGTCAAACCGCTTCTTCTCTTATTTACAGACATTGCCCGTGTCAGTGGGGCAATAGGATGTTTCCTATTATGTTAATGTTACGCATTACGAAGGATTTTTTTAACTTCCTACTAAGAAAATAGAACATTTTCTAAATTGAGGAAGACATTTTGTCCCCCGAAGCTATTTTGACTATTTTCAGTATGGTGTCCGAATGTATGTATGTGTGTGTGTGTGTGTGTCTGTGTGTGTAAGTCTATAATCAAGTCGCAACCCTTTAGAAGTAATTAAAGTTCACTCGTAATTAAATATCGTTCAAGTTTATATTTGAAAAACAGGAACTAATGTTTACTTAGCAAATTTGTTGTACAAGGCTGTATAGCGGGTTATTCTATGAAAACAAATCTTAACAAACACCGGTTATAGATACGTGATAATTATATCCGTAAGATATACTTAGAGGAAAATAAATAACATCCAAGTGTCCTTAGCGTTAAATACAGCTAAATACTGATATGTGCACCACTATAAATAATGGGCTAATAAGGCAATGGCGGTAATTTTAACTTATTTTTATCTGCCGTCAACTATAAAGCAATAGAAAGAGACGGGACATATTTAGCGTTGTGAAATTAGTAAGCACGGAGGCCCACTTTTCCTTCATCCCTATTAGGGGTGGGTTTTTAAAAGGTCGGCAACGAAATTTTGATGCCTCTGGTGTTGCATTTGTTCGTGGGCTCATAGGTCAGTTCAGTTCAAAAAACATTACTTACTATAAAATACATACTTACATACAAGACATACTTTAAAAAACATTATATATTTTTTTGCACGAAAGCCAATTCATTTTCGAGCATAAAAGTAGCCTAAAGATACTCCTTATTTCATCAGCTATTTTCCAGTGAAAGTCCCATCAAAATCGGTTCAGGCATTCCAGAGATAAGCCGGAACAAACGGAGAAAGATGGAGACAGACCATTTTTTTAAATAGTGTTTTTTTTTCGTTTTAAATAACTAAGCATACTTAAGGAAACAAACTCGAAGCGGCATTATTTTATACTATGTAGTGATTATGACAAAATATGTCCGAAGGGCAAAATACACCACTCACAAATTAATTTTATACTATGTAGTAATTAGTATCCTTGAAGGATAAAGTACACCACCCACAAATTAATAGCGAAATAAAAAGATTTTTGTATGCGGAACATTTACTTACAATGTGACAATATACAAAATAAATTCACAGAAAAATAAAAGGATCTCGAAGAACAAAACAGTGGGTTGTAAACTCTAGACATAAAATCAAATGAAGACCCTCACGTAATAACTCTTGGGTTTAATCAAAAATAATTTCAATATTATTGAATTTTCTCAAATATCGCGCGAACGCCTAAATAACATTATTTTGAAAGCTGTAAATAATATTTTGAAAGCTGTATATAAAATTGCTACGATTTAATATGTAGGCGTATAATTCTAGATTGAGGTGCAAGGGCGTGCTAACACTCTTTGCCTCTAACCAGTGTTCGGAACCGTAAGATAATTACCTATTTTACACATAAAATAATTTATATATTTTTTTACCTGCGATCAATCTGAATCATAGCAAATTCCGATCGTACGATAATTGTTTTAATGATCTATTCATTTAAATTTAATGCGTTAAAATAAATATTTTCACGTCCATATATCATCTAAAGGATAGGCAGAGGCACCTACATACATACTACTACTACCATTATAATACTAGTATTATGTCCCATGATGTGGCAAATCCGTCACCAAATTGGATACAAATCCAATCCCAGGCAACGATATGATCGACCCGGGAATCGAACCCAGAACCTCGTGCGTCAAAGTCGGACATCGACTCCATAAAACAGCCAATACGCGGTTAGGACTCGAGAATTTTTAAGTTATAAAATGAGATATGGAAACATTACTCTGACACAATGTTGTTGTCAAATGTGAAATGTCATATCTCACATGATTATCACTGTCAAAAATTTGATTTGTTGTTTTAGGTTATCTGCGAGCATGTATTTGTAGTTGTTTATTTATTACCAGAATGTTACATTTTAATATACAATAATTAATACATTTGCATTTCTCTGAGTTTTTATAGTGTTACTGAAATAACCTATTAACATATCATACTGATTTGTTATGTAAAGAATAAAATGGGGAATAAGAATGAAAATCATCTTCCTGGGTTTGATGCCCCTGATGTTGAAGAGGATACAGAAAAAGGTTCACAGAAAGTAGACAAGAAAAAGAAGAAAGGATCTGGAGGTTTCCAGTCGATGGGATTTAGCTTTCCAATCCTGAAGGGAATAGCTAAAAGAGGATACAAACAGCCAACACCAATTCAAAGAAGGGTAATCTGTCCAGCCTTAATAAACACATATTAATAATTAGTTTCGCTTTTAATATAAAGATTTGACGTAATAGTCATTATCTTGTTTACTAAATTAATTGTATTACCAAATTTACTGATGTTTCCTACTACTCCTACTGGGTTCTCCTACCAATAGGAGCACTAGGGCTATAATGTCCTTATGCTCCTACTTTGATGTTTCACCTAATTAGTACATTCAATTAGAATAAAGTGAACAATACAATCATTTTGTATCAAAAATCATGTTTTTAATCATTGTGTAAACATTATTGAGATAAATCTCAATAATGTTTACATTAACATTATTGAGATTTATCTCAGCATTTTCGAAAAAATACGTTCATTAGTTTCATGATGTAAAAGAGACATTTGGATAGTGAATAAACATTATTAATTTGCCTGTGCTGTAAGGAATGTAGGTATTAATTTTATTTTATTTAATAAACATTATTTTGAAACGATTGACTATAATTTAAACCAACTTTAAAATAGGCACATTGCATCATTCAGGCTCCTTTCACATCATCAAATTTACCAACTATTTTTTATTATAGTCCAATTATTAGTGTAATGTGTGTGTAGAATAAATATAGCTAAATATTTTTATTCTGTGACTGGCATGTGGAGATGTTTGCTTATAATATATTGAAACTAGCTGACCCAGCAAACATTGTTTTGCCTTTTTAATTTAATTTAAAAAATGTTAAGGGTGGACAACCCTTATCACTCAGGGGTATGAAAAATAAATGTTGGCCGATTCTTAGACCTACTCAAAATGCTCACAAAATGTCATGAGAATTGGTTAAGCTGTTTCGGAGGAGTACGGAAACGAACATTGTGATACGAGAATTTTATATATAAGACGAGAATTTTATATATAAATTGACATTCCTTTAGACTTGATTTTGACTAAATAAATTGTGAAAACAATTATCCATCAAATTATAATTATAATGATGATATCATAATAATTGAATTGAAATGACTAATCCTCCAGAAAGATTTTATCATAATTTTTAGACGACTGTCCTACAATCAATTAAATTTTTATAAGTGAATTATTAAAATTGTGTAAGTATTATAACATTAGAGTCAGTTGGTTCAATAAAGGTTTAGCCAAAAATATAATTCGTTTTTAAATTATCATCATATAGCAAGATATGCCACAAACCTTTCTAAATATTTGAGAGAATTCGCTTATAATTACCATGCAGAGTAAGCTGGTTGGCCATATTTAATTGATGAATTTTATGCTGCACTGCCAGCGTCCCATAAAAACTGAAAATACTATTACTATTGAAGGGTTGACTACTCAATTTTTTGGTTGTAATTCAATTATTTATAGTTAAAAAAAGCTCAAATTTAAATTAAAAATTCGCAATAGCATAGAAAATAATTTTCTATAAAAGGTACCAATTTTACCCATGTAACTTATTTTGTAAAATAGTGATATAGTAAAAATTTGGATGATATTTAATTAAATTACTATTTGTAGTGGTATAAAATCTATATTAGTTTTTTTTTTTGCTAGTACTGATGATAAGTTAAACACTCTATAAAAATGTATATGTACTTTCAGACAATTCCAATAACACTAGAAAACAAAGATGTTGTGGCTATGGCAAGGACAGGGTCTGGTAAAACAGCTTGTTTTGTACTGCCTATTCTGGAGAAGCTCATAGCTCCAACTAATAAACCTTCGCAGGGAAAAAATTTAAGAGCCTTAATTTTGTCTCCTACTCGAGAATTGGCTTTACAGGTAAATATTTATCATAATTAAAAATGTATTGTACACTCTTGCACATAAGCCTTGATACCTTGTCACCATGTTTACTTACAATAAATTTGCAGGGGCAATTAATCATAATAATTGCTATATCTGCAAAACAAATTTGTTATTACAAGTGTCCTTACATTAAACTTACGGTACATTTAATAAAAAGACTAAAGTTTTAAATTAAAAATTTACAAGATATCAAGATAATGTCACACTTTTATACCTAGTAAGAGCAATAAAACTGCAAAAAACCGACTTCAAGTTCACATACAGCTTTCAAATTTTTATAGTTCAACCTTTGAAGTGCACCATTTCAAAAAAAAAATCTGTACAAATATTGAAGAAATTAGACATTTTTTTTGTGTAAACATACACAAAAAAATAGTACACTTAACCACTCCAATGAAAATCGAGGTTTGGGTTCAAGCAGTTTTGGAGGCAGAAAATTTGTGTGTAGAACACAGACATTCATATTTCTGAGTCTGGATGTTTATTAAATCTATTCTGTATTTCTATTTATTAACATTGATAACTAACAATCATATCACAAACAGGCAAATAATTTTCTTACTTTAAAGTTAGATCAATTTGTGTAATTTTTGCAGTGTTATTTATTCAGTAAAAAACTGTTTTCATTGTTTTTTTTTTGGCATTTCTTAAAAGATAATAAAATTATTTAAATACTGTAGTCAATAAATTCATAATTATAATAATATTGTCACGTCCATATATTCTCGAAAGGGTAGGCAGAGTTACATAATATTGTCGACTAATCGGGGGTGCATACTAGATGCACCCACGATTAGCCGACGATATTAAGACACTCCTATAATGACAAATTCATAATCAATATTGACAGTCAATTGATAAACTACATAATCACATATCCAAATCCTGATTACAGACTCTAAGGTTTGTTCGAGAACTGGGAAAGTTTACTGGTCTCACTTCTGCTGCTATTCTTGGTGGGGAGTCAATAGAGCAACAATTTGGAATCATGTCGGGAACCACTCCTGATATTGTTGTTGCCACACCTGGAAGGTTCTTACACATTTGCATTGAGATGAATCTCAAACTTGACAACATTAGTAAGTAAAATTATTATTATTAAACCTATTATATCTAGTACCTGGGTCTTAGCTTGGTACGTAGCTTTGCTTGGTTTTTTTTCCTTACGTTTTCTAAACATAAAGCCTATCTAGATCTGTTTTTCTTTCCCGAAGCTCGAATTGCTTGTTTAAAGATATTAGATATAGCTATTTTTATTTATAGTTAGTTTTTAACAGACACACATTTTTAAATTGCCTCTTTGTTATATCAATATGGTTAAAGAACTTTATTTAATCTCATTAGAATACATTAATTTCCTTATTGAGATATTTATTTATTAATATTACGATTTGAGATGTGAGCGTATTTTAATAATTATAAATATATAAAATAAAACGGGTACTTTTTAAACA
>DVZN01001332.1:0-10385 GCA_018237365.1 Caria ino melicerta
GATGGTACCATTCCACCCGGGCGAGCCGCTGCGAAGCTCTACCACCTTGTAAAATGCACGTCTTATATACTAAAATAAATGAGTCAGCAAAATATGATTTGGAAGAAATATAGGGCTGTAACAGAACGTCTATGTTCATCACAAAAACGCCCGCCCCCGTCGGGAATCGAACCCGAGCCTCGCCATTCGTTGACATGGTACGCTACGCTACCACTCTATTAAATATGTCGTAGAACTAAAGTGGTTGGAGTTCGTGATACTTATTACACACCAAGACCATTTTTTCTAAACCCTGTGTGAGCTTATTCAGACAAAACTTCACTTGTAAATTAAATTTCTGTATGACTTATTTAATCACTACATAGTATAAAACAAAGTCGCTTTCTTTGTCCCTATGCTTAAATCTTTAAAACTAAGCAACGGATTTTGATGCGGCTTTAAATAGATAAAATGATTCAAGAGGAAGGTTTATATGTATAATACACGCATAAAATAATAGACAAACACTTATAATTTTAGAGGTTCCTAATGTGCTGTCTATGAGAGATATCAGTTTTGCACCCGTGCGAAACCGGGGCGGGTCGCTAGTATTTAATAAACAAATAGATACATTTACACTCAAACACCTTTACAAACTAAAAACGGCAATTTCATAAGAAAAATCAGATAGCTGCTTATAATATTCAAGGCTCTATCTATAATACAACAGTAATCTAACCTCTCCCCTATATCTATGCCCGTGAGCTACTTCACTGGGAATGTTAGAATATTACACCTTACACTTTTGTTCTTACACAAACTTAAATATAAATTTCATTTATAATCATTATAGATTGCTACACGTAAGCTATAAGTCACATTATTATAAAATACAGTACATAGTAGATAGATTGATTTGATTGATTGATTACGCAATCTGTAATTATTGATAAATAAATAAATATTTATTTATTTTAAATATTTATTTATCATAAATTATAGATTGCTTGTAGTATAAGTAAGACGTGGTTTTAAATTTATTGTATTTTATAATAGTGTGTATTTCCGGTTTTGAGTGTTTAAGCATAAACTGCGCTTCGGGGAAAATCAGAAAAATGTTAAGAACGAAAACTTTGCGGCGCTTGTTAGGATTGAACCCAAGTCGCCTACGTTCCGGGCTGACATGCTTACCACTGCACCAAAGCGCTGAGGCCAGCCACCCATAGAATTTATCGTTAAATTACACAAATCATTGAAAAAATATAAGCTTTAATAAATTGTATTATAACAATATTGTAATTTGTAAGAATTCTAAGCCTATGATTTTAAACTTAAATCGTCGCCTATTATTGTCATTTTATTAGAATTTATTAGAATATTTTATTAGAAAAATGCTAAGAAATAATAATTTTACGGCGCCTGTGGGAATTGAAACAACACTTTCGGTGTTCCGGGCCGACGTGCTAGCCACTACACCAAAGCACCTGGCTAGCACTCGTCGAATTTATCTTTTAACTATTACACCGAATGAGTACTACCATTTTTCTGATTTTTCCCAAAAGCAGAGGTTACGCTTCGAACACTCATAAGCAGAAATATCGTAGTTTGTATTTTCTAACATTTTTTCCCTAATGAAATTTAAATAAATTGTAGGAGCATAGGGGTGTTATAAATAGAGGCAGAGGAACCAGGACTTCAGTTCTTTTGATTAAAAAGTAGGTACAAAAAGAACGCGGTGCCTCTCTCTACACGCACATGCGCAATTAGTGTAAAAAGGCGGTATAACAGAATAGGCTGTATGTAGGTAGGCATAATCCATCTTCGACTGCATCGTCACTTAACATGAAGTGAGATATTGGTCAAATGTCAACCTATTCATGGTTAAAAAAAAAGATTCAACACTTTGTTGTTTTGTCCGTATATAATTTAAGGTGGAACTTTGACCTTGAATTATTTAAAAAGTATATCTGTCATTAATTTAACTTTGACCTTGAATTATTTAAAAAGTATATCTGTCATTAATTTGGGTGTTACGTATGATTTATTATAACGCGATAGATATGTTATACGCGTTTAATTGTGACTAGAAAAAATGAATGCAATTGCTTGTAATTTGCCAGTTTTATGTATCAAAATATTTTATAAATTTGGATTGAAATGCTTTCATGTGTTTACAAAGCTAAAAATAATTATACAACTACCGTAAAAAAATATTTCTTTTCTTGCGAAAGTATTATAAATTCACAAATTTTACTTCTCTCATGCTATATTAATAGAATATATGTACCAGAAAATAAAATTAGTCACTTTTAAATTTCAGTTTGTATGTATCAGAAAATAAAATTAGTCACTTTTAAATGTCCGTTTGTAGGCGTATGTTTATTTATAATATATCGTAGGGTTTTACCATACTTACACAAATCACGTACTTGATGTTTGACCCTCCTTAATTCAACAGGAACCAGCAGACGCGCGTATCGCCACAGCACGCCCATTTGGAGACAGTGCAGGACTATTGGGAGCCAGGGAGGCCTGCCCTTCCTACCCTCGCTGGCCCACCACACGTGAAGGTACCAACGAAGTGATAGAACCTAGAAAAAACTCAAAAGCTGTATTAAGGTCCAACACGATTGACTATAGGATCCACTGGGCATATCTGGGTTAGTTTACCAATAAACAAGTGGTTAACATCTTTAATCGATAATCTGGTAATAAAAATTTATATAATTATAAATTTAATATACACCCAGACCCAGAAATACGAACGCCCGCCCCCGTCAGAAATTGAACTTAAACCTCGTTATTCGTCGACGTGGTAAGGCGACTGTGCTCACCACTCGACCATCGAGACGGCCCAATATTTTACGTCTCGTTCTACGGTGTATTGCATATTAACTCAAGCGTATTGTTTGCACAACTTAGTAAGTAGCCCAGGATCTGATAAAGCGATAGCTACGCACCTGGTCTGTTTCATAGTATAAATTATAGTGAGGCCCTTACTTGTGATATAAGAAGTGATGTGATGACTATTGATATGGTAGCCGCGAATGTGCATTTGTATCCCCGTTCCAACAAAGCATAGCCCATGACGAGGTCGAACACCACGTCGCAGAAGTATCCAGCCAGAGATATCACGTTGAACAGCACATCGCACAGCGGTAGAAACTCCGCCATCATAACATGTCTATTTATATTTTAGAGGGTACTTCATTGCTGTAAACAAAAAAGAATATATATTTATTATATAATACCTATAAACATACTTAAATATCTCATCTGCATTTTGCAAACGGCTCCAACGATTGACATAATATTTCGTAAATTTCGTGTAAATCGTGGGCGATAAATAGATTAAGCTAGGTTTTTCTTTATTACAAAACGTCATTTTATTCGTGTTTACAGGTAATACTACGAAAAGTAGAAGGCACGCAAGCAAAAATATATCCTTTTAGTATGGATTAAACATCGTCTTATCGTCGACGAATATTCATGTTGCGTAGATCCCTCAAACCGTCGCACGACTTTGAATCGTATGTGGCAAGTTTGACCCTAAATTGTTTGGTCGTAAGCAGAATCCGTTATGGTCTAAGCTCCTTTGCAGAAAAGTCCATCCTGCAAGGCAGCTCGTGAAAGGCGAGCCTAGGTTTAAGGGGTTGTCACTAACACCGTAACCTCGGACTTGGTGGCAGAATTTCGCAGCGGCTCGTCCGGATTGGTACCCCAGCCTAACATAATTACGCCAGTACTTGCCGATAACGTATTACGGTGTGAAGCATAAGGTAGCCGGTAAACTAACTTTTGTACGAGGCCTAACATCCCAGCCGCAATGACAACTCACCATTACCACATTTGGTGTCTGTAGGCGGCGTTAATATCTTACCATCAGGAATTCTGTATGCTTGTCTACTTTCCAATATTATTAAAAAAAGATTGTACGACCAAGGCTAGTCAAATGGTCCGTTGAAGTAGCCATCGAACCCAGTGGCAGATTTACATTGTTTTATGCGTTACACATTAATAGTCGTATCCTCTTAATGAACAATGGGAATTTACGGCAAAATACTTAATTGTTCATAATACGAAAAGAAGGAGGAGTACGTGGGTCAACTGTCAATATATTGACAACCAACATTTGACAAATGACATATAACAGCGTGGAATTTTAGTTTTAGAGACGCAAACAAAATTAATAATATTCGATTTTTAGAGTAATTTCTCACAGAAATTAACAATTATGTCTAATTATACAGACCTAGTAAGCAAAATAGGTAAAGATAGCTCAAGAGCCGCATGTAAAAAGTGTGGATATGCAGGACATTTAACATTTCAATGTAGAAACTTTATAAAGGTAAGAATAGCTTTTGTAATTAAGGTTTACCAAGTGCAATTAGCTAGCTTTGCGGAACATGCGCACGTCTTAAGTGAATTGTGAAAACTGCATCAAATATCATCCAGTAAGTAATTAGCTTTTACAAAATGTAAAGTGAACAGATGCACAAAAATACTACTTTCGGTTTTATTTAACCATTAAAGACCTTTCTACATGTTTTTCTTATATATTTTTGTATGTACAAACGTAAACTACATTTTTAGTATAGGTATAAATACAGTAACTAAATTTTTTTATAAAATGTACTATTTTGATATATTAATTACTCTGTAGATTCATTTGTATAACAAAAACAACACTTTTGTTGGTATAACACGCGCATATTGTTTTCAATTTTATTAAAAAGTTACAAAATAGAAAGAAATATATGCATAACTACACACACCAAAGATGTTAATAAGGCGCAGTTTAGAAGCTGCTGATGTTACGAGCCTTATGTGTTAGTTTGTGAATACACTATGCACCAAACAGGTGGTAAGTACAATGGCAAACTGATGTTACGGCAGCAAGAATAGAAAAGGCAAAGAAACAATCTGAGCCATTACAAAACTTTTCTGTGGGGTAAAATAAAAAAATAATAATAAATAAGCAGAGTATGAAGTGCCAAATGTCACGACTCCTGCATACTTGCCTAGCTTCCCTCACATTCATTACTCTCTTTATACATACACACCAGTTTCGGAGACTCTTGACACCACCCTCGGTTAATAAACAAGCGATTTGGTCATGGAATGACAACCTAGGTCTCCGTGGTCACTCATGGTAATGACCCATTAGACCTTTATATTTTACGCTTTGTATTTTTATAGGTTGACCCAAACAAAGAAATAGTGTTGGATGTAAGCAGTACTAGCAGTGACAGTGAGGAAGACTATGCAACACCACTTCAAACGTTAAGAGAGGCTGAACTTCGGCAAAAGCTGCAGGAAAAAATGAAGAAAGCAAAAGAAAAAAAGAAAAGTAAAAAGAGAAAACGCTCTAGGTTTGTAGTCGTCCCTTTGCCATAATATTTGTATTGTGATTAAACAAGGAATAGTAAATTGATATGCTATGTTACTAATCTAAACAAGCATTTCCCAAATTAAACCAAACTTATTAAACAAAATTAACCAAAAAGCTGCTAGGACTACATAGATGTGTCATACGACAACTATGCAGCCTCATAACTGTAGGTCTACCATAAGTTTACTTTCAAGAAACTTGCTAGTGTCTCCGTAAATTACTGACTTTATTTGTATGAGAAATTTAGTTCTTTCCGTAACCAATAGTGGTGCTGTACATATTCTCATACAAATAATTTACCGAGACGCTAGCTAGTATCTTGATTGTAAACTCATGGTACACACTAGACACTGTTCAATGATAAAGCATCTCAGTAGGCTGGGAGTCACAGACAGCCCATTGTGTAGAGCGTGCCTCACCAGTAATAAAACAAAGTGCCACATTCTTATGGTATGTAAGAACTGGCAGAACACAGAAGAAATTATCTGGATGACCCACATGCCAAACATAATTGGTATGTAGAGAGTATGGAGTCAAGTCTAAGTCTCTGCCAAATCAGTTAATTGGTCTTTTTGTCAAAGGAGCCTGAATCAACATGATTTGTTTCAATATAGCTTATATTCAATACCTGATTTTATAAATATGTAACATTTTATTTACAGATCTAGTTCAAGCTCGTCCTCTTCTAGCTCTACAAGCTCTTCGTCTGATACAAAAAGGAAACATAAACACAAAAAGAAGCATAAAAAATCCAAGAAAAGCCATAAAGAAAAAAAGAAATCAAAGAAATGACATAATTTGTTCAATAAACATTTACATGCAATGTGTTCATTTGTAAATAAACAGTTTTTCAGTATTATAAATCACAGAACAAGGGTTTTTTTGTCTTATTAAGATATAATTTGAATATAAACAAAGATTAAACAGTTTATTGCCAAAGTGAGTTGAGGATGTTAAGCCTCGTGTAAAAGTAAGTTTACCGGCTACCTTACCCTCCAAATCGGAATGATATGACACTAGGATATATAAAGCAGTGGTACCGATCTAAGTAGACCATTGCACAAACTCTACCATCTATTTAAAATTTTTAGGTAATTAAAAGGTGTTAGTGGCTGTTAGATTCTGCCTTTTATGAGCTTCCTAGCAGATAGGGCACCATTCATAAACTATATCACACATTAAGGGGAAGGGAGGGGTTAACGAAATGTGACAAGGGGCGTGAAACTTTGTGATGTCACATATAAAAATCTAAAATATTTAACATAAACTCATTGTGTTACTTCAATTTAAATTTTAAAAAGTTTGGAATGAATTTTAACAATGTACTTGTGAACAAAAAATGAAAAATATGTGACATCACACCAGGAAGTTGATGACCTGTGAGAAGAAGGAGTAGGGGTCAAAAATCACAGACCAAATACTATATAGGTCAAAAATGATCAAAATTGTGTGGCAGTTTATGGACGGCATGGATAAATACAGGGTAAAGTGACATTGAAGGCAATTATATTTGATGCTTTATTGCTTTTGAAACATTGTTATTCTACACCACATAAAAGTACATAATATAGGTGTAATGTTAAAATGAATAGCTAATAAAATGTGAACCATATAATCAAATGTACTGTCTGAAAATTTGACATATATCCCTGTAAATTTAGATCAATAACAATTTATAAAAAGAATATACTAGTATACATTATTTTTATACCAGTAGTTGACCAGTATAACTACTTAATAGTTTATCTCAATTCAATAAACATTTCAATCATTTAACAGCCTATTATTTTGACAGTCTCACTGGCTGAGTGGTGCGCGTAGTGTCTTATTGATTGATCTATTGATTTGATTCTTTGATGATCTAATTACATATATTGATCTAACCCCAAAGTAAGCAAATTATTTCCTAGTGACATGGGTGTTAGTCAACAACAATATACATAGAAATACATATATAAATTCTAGAAAAAATTTAATAAACATCTACACCCAGTAATGCATGCATTGATTATGTTCATCACACAAACGCCTGCTCCTGTTGGGAATCAAAATCGTCAAAGTGGGAAGATAACTATGCTCACCACTCGACCAGCGGATGGTCAGTGTATGTATGTCACTTCCCTGTGTTAATATAACATGGAAAGATTTAAGGGTTTGTTTCTTTATGTTATTAATGGATTAACAAGTTTGCCCTTGTTTATGGCACTAGGGACATGCCACCAGGAACTGTAGAAGTTAAATTTAGGTTTTACAACTTACTAACTAAATAAACTTAAAAACTACTGGAATATTTTGAGAAAATCTTTTTCATTGGATAACTAAGTTATTCAGGAGTAACTTAGGCTATGTTTTATCAAAATCGGTTATGTAGAATCCGAACTATAGGTGGGTCAAGCTGATATATAGTGTTTGTGTTAAAATTAGGTCTATCTTATACACCATTGTGTACTAAGTAACTATAGTTGGAGATGGTTTACATGTGTAATAGACACTACAACATAAATTGCAGGCTTACTTGATTTGAAATTTTAAAATGCAGCCTGTTTGACATTAAATTATTGGCAAGCTTTAAACTATACATACATACCTATATATACGCTATTGATCATGTACATGAATGTTTTTTTTTGGTATTCAAAATGGGTTATATATCTCTGTTCAAATGGACACAAGGTCATTTGAAACATGACTAACACCTGCTACCTTGCAGAGGAAAAGAGAATACGGAAGCTGGAAAACATCACATCTCGGCCTTCAATGGATGCTGATTATTAGATAATATAATTGCTTGATTTGCTGTTTACACAAATAGAATACATTAATTTTTGTAACTATGTGTGTCAGTGTAACTTGTAAATACTTTAGATTATGATACAATAAATTGGATTAGAACCTTAGTTTTTTTCTAATTTACCATCATCCTCTCAAAGTGGCGAAGACACCTTCAAGCCTTTAATATGGTTAAGTAAGTCTGCTTACCAACTTTGACAAAATAACCACATCCTAACCCCCGTTCCAACTGTAGGATTCCATCTGTCACCTTAAGACTTGTGATACAGACATCCCACATTTATCTATATAAATATCGTCACACCCATATATCCTCGAAAGGGTTGGCAGAGATACATACTAGTATGCACCCACGACTAGACTAGATATTAGGTCCCATGATGTGACGGATGGCAAGTCCGTCGCCAATTGGGCACAAATCCAATCCCAGGCTACGTTATGTTTTTCAGAAAAACTGAAAAAACTCATACTTAGAACAAGTTGCCCGACCCGGGTATCGAACCCAGGACCTCTCGCGTCAAAGTTGGACACCGACACCACTAGACCATAGAGGCGATTTTAGAAAAACTGAAAAAAAACTCATAAAACAAGTTGTCCGACCCGGAATTGAATGTGAATATATTACCTTGATATAGATTATAAAGATATATGTTCTGTCACTTTCTCTAAGAAACACATTATGTTGACAATGCGATAAATAAGTCAAAAACTTGTGATATTATCAAAATTATTGTTCATTTGGATAATATCACAAGTCAATATAAATAATCAAAAAAATCACAAATAAACAAAAAATTTGTCACGTGATAACATCATCTAAAGTAACCCTATCAATTTTTGTTTTTCTTCAGAGTTTTTTTAGTTTTTTACGTTAGAGAATTTTTTCTCATTCGTATTCTTTGTTTTTAGTATGTAACAGGTATGTAAGTATTACCAGCTGAAAAATCTGAATCTGAAAAATCTGATACAGAATATTCAGAATAATCAGATTCAGAATTTTCAGCTGGTAATACTTACATACATATTACATACTATTTTTTTTTATTTACCGCAGTTGGATTTTTTTCAGTTTTGTGAACAGAGTGTTTTTGGTTATTTACGTTAGAGAATTTTTTCTGAACGTTCTGTAAGTATTCGATTTTATTGATACAAAATTTTCAGCTGGTAAGACTTACATACATGTTACATACACACATAATTAAATATCAGTAGTAATCCGGGATATCCCTTATTTCACTCTAGCACACAGTTCTTAGAGGTGCTCTATTTTAAGATAATCTTGTTTATTGAACGTGCATCACGAAATAAGACGGCATCCATTTGTTCGCTAAACATAGATGCTTACACAGGTGACTGGTACAAAAATACTGTAACATCTGTTATAGGAATGTTGTTTTTCTAAAAAATACACTTCTATACCTATAATAAAAACGTAACTGGTCTCCTTATGTGTGTTTTAGATTAAATTAATTATATTATTAATATTCTTTTTTTTATCGTCACGCCCATATATCCTCGAAAGGGTAGACAGAGGTGCATACTAGTATGTACCCAAGACGATATAAGGTCCCATGATGTGACGTGTAGCAAGTCCATCGCCAATCGGGCACATATCCAATCCCAGGCAACGTTATGTTTTTCAAAAAAACTGAAAACACTTATGAATAGGACAAGTTGCCCGACCCGGGAATCGAACCCGGAACCTCTCGCGTCAAAGTCGGATACCGACATCACTCGATCACAGAGGCGATATAAAAACGTTTCCTTATGTGTGTTTGAGATTAAATTAATTATATCATTAATATTTATTATAAAAGAAAATTATAATTAATATTTATAGGGCCAATAGAAACCACAGCAAGTATTTTTAGAACTCTGTTCATGCTTGACTTGTCATAATTACGGAATGAAATTTGAAGTGATTAATACACAATACCTGAGTGACCGGCATTATTTTCCCTTACGAGTACTTAGTTATTTGTGGATAAAGTACATGTGTGTGTTTTTTATTATATATATAATCGAAAAACGTTAACAAAAAAAATTTACGGTGTCTTTGAGGATTGAACCCACGTCTCCAACGTACCGGGCTGTTATGCTAACCACTACACCAAGGTGCTGTGGTCCGCCCGTCAAATTTATCGCTCTTATTATATATAAAAAAGTACCTTCACGCCTATTATCCCCGAAGGGTTAGGCAGAGGTGTGCTAGTATCTCCACGAC
>DVZN01001333.1:0-10381 GCA_018237365.1 Caria ino melicerta
ACTGAAATGATAATTTATCTAATAATGCACTATTCACATTTATTTTATCTTAATATTTATTTGCAAAATCTCAATCTTGAAATAAAACACTGCATACTCTTTAAATGTCAAAACAATTGTTTAAAAATTACACTCTCAAACAAAAATCAAAGTTGCCTAAAAAAATTAAAGAGTGCCCTAGATTTTTGTAAGATCGTGTCCTGAGAAGATATAAATATATATTTTTAAATCTGTCCAGGCTTATATGTTTTTTTAGATCGGTCCAGGCTTCTTTAAATAATCAAAGAACATACAAAAAGTTGTAACAACTTAAGAGCCTCTTTCTTTTTTTACTCAGGTAAAAAGTTAGTCAATTTCTTTCATTTTACAGCAGATAATTTAGTGTAATTTTTTATCAAGCCCTGAAGATGTTTTTAGTAAAAACAAAACTAGTTGGCAATTAATAAATAATTTATAAGGAAACCAGTGAAGTGTTGTATTTGCTTTATCACGATGCATATAAGTGTAATGACCCTGAAACCACCAGATGGGATTGGGTCTACGTTGATGGCACGCTAAGCTAGTAAAGGCCTATTAAGTCTCTTAGACTCATTACTCAAAATATTACTCTGTACCCACATAATAAAAACATTGGAATTAAATTTTTCAGACCATAACTAAAATCCTATGCCATTACTAATACTACTAATACCATAACTAAATTAATTAACCACACCTCTGTACAAAGCAAAATGCCACACAATCAATAATATTTAAACTGATATAGCATATAGAATAAGGAAAAACAGTTGTTATCACATTAAGAAAACATCAATGGGTCATATTGATAACCCTTTATTCATACCAGATACTAGGTTGTAACAGATATAGAAATCTTTGCATATCTAAACAAAAAATGTACATATACATATAATAAATGTGTAGAACAGTGTATTCTGTACATTGAAGATATAAAAAAAATATGACTAAAAATGAGCAGCAGAACATAGTTTGAGATTTTAAAAATGTTTGCTGTCTGTATATGTACCTTGGGCAAAGCTCACGCTGAGTTTACTGCAAGATAATCATAACAAAATTTGGCTAGCAGGTACTACATGTTGCTAGGATGGTGATAGGCTGTTTGATCCTGCTTAATTTATGAGCTCCCATGAAAGAGGAGTAAGAGTAAGAATATAAACTTGGCCATTATTCATTAAAGCATAGTCTTATTTCATGAGAATGCGGAAGGTGGGATGTGATGAGGTGGGATTACAAGGGACAATGTGGGTTGGAGTGTAGTGGAGTTGAGTCAAATTAAGTCAAAAGGAATTTGTTTATGGGAATGACATTATTATTATTAAATCTTACTTTGTATTATTATAAAAATAAAAACACATGTAGAAGAACATGAAGATGCAGGTAAAAGCTAGTATATCATAAAACATTAATTCATAACTCCATTTAAGTACACAAAATGTTTAAAGGACACACATTATAAGAAAATATTTTAAAAGTCTTTATTTTTCTTTTTCATTTTTGGCAGTGTAATAACTGATATTTGTCAATAATAAATAATTAGCATCAAGTTATCACCAGATTTTATTAGTCAGGATATGTTCACAATTCGGCATAGTCAGTGGTTAAGAAGCTTAGTTAAAGATGTTGTGAGAATTTGAAGATTTGGTAGCTTCGAGAATATACATGCACACTAATAAATAAATAAAACTTTATTTGAAACGGTACAAATACACAGTAAAAGTTGCCATTGTCATATCAACTGTGTCATAGTTACTAAAACATACTAATTCATACAGTAAACTTTCCCTGTGCATTTTCACTGGACAAAAATGACCAATTGTATTTACAATAATTTTTGGAGTTGTAGAAAAATCACATCCATCTTTTTTTACAATCCCATCAAATTTCCTTGGAATGAGAGGTAGAAAATAAACAAACACTATCTGTTTTCTACCTAGGCAACACTGCTATTTATAGTAAAATTATCAACCAGGTAATTAAACCACTTTTTAAATACACAAATAAAATAAAATAATTAATTTGCAATATCCCGCTAAATTAATGAATATATTATGGTGTCACTCAGGCATAAAAGACGGTGTGATGTAAATGTATTAGACTTACCAAAGTGGAAAACTCAAACAATATCATAATCCACATAACACACCTACTATACTGTTTTAGTAACACTAACAGTACATACAATATTCACTCTACATATGTTTTGCTTCGTAACCGAAGCATCATCAGGAGGAATCAATACAAGATGAAAGTCAAATACAAATAATATTCATTATTTTAGTGGGATATTGCAAATTAATTATTTTATTATATTAATATAATTATGGAATTCCGCAAAGTAACGCCTGCTCCTATTAATAACCATTTAAATGTACATCAACACCAATATTGGTAAGTAATAAGATTTGGTATTGAGACATTTTAAAAAGCTGCATGGAACTATTGAATTTATTCATACATCAACTGTTGCTCATGCCTTTATTGGCTCTAAGTTTATATGGCTTCTTATTAGCACAATTAGATGTTTCTATGTAAAAAAATAATCGATTATAGTATTTATCAAGATTGATAAAGAATTTGAGTTATAATAAAACAGACAGGCAAATTAAAAAAAAATTGAAAAATTGGTGGCAATGACTCAATTCATTATACTTTTCATAGAAAAAATATTAAAAAATGTAAGGTAAGACTTATGATATCAGAGGTTTTCATGGAAAACCTAAGCTGTAGGTACAATATGTAGTGCAGAAAGCCATATCTGACATCCTATGAACATACCAGTTATCTGCTATATATAAAATTGATATGTAAAAGCTTTTTAAAATCATCAGTTTGTACAAAGCGAGCTAAGAAAGTAAATCATATGACAAGTCCAGTCCAGTAAGACATAAGCACTAACAAATTTTACAAATATAATTCAATTTATTTGCATCTTTTTCCCCATGTAGGTCCGCACTACTTTGCAGAATAAACCATCTACCTTCCTGCCATGCAGATCTTAAAAAGCATGCATAGGCTAACAGTTCACTAACATCATGATCTCTTACTAGTTGGTAGATCTTAGCAATGGCTTGCTCTGGCTTATATATCTTACTTATTCTTGCCATAACATCAGTGCTTGCCGCTGACGCGTTCTAGTTTAGAGGATAAGAAAGACGGTTAACTTACTTTTGCAACATCTCGGCATTACCACCTTTGGTGTCTATAGGCGGTGTGAATTTTTTACCATCAGGATATCCATCTGCTTGTTTGCCTTCAAATAGTATTTAGAAAAATATTTACATTGGTAAATTTATTGCTAGGCCTCTTTTCTCCTCCTAAAACTATAATAGTTTATGAAAATTTGGATCTAGTCATATTCATGCAATTACTAGGATTTAGATTCAATTCAATAAAAACTTCAAAGAATAATTGGAACAAAATTAATCATGTGATTTAGGAGATATGGAATAATTTCGATAAATATTAATTTTGTATCGGAGGGTGGGCAGTGATGGTAATATGTTTTTGTTTTCTGCTATGGAACCCTGCATAGGTGGGTATAACTCCTTCTTGGTCAACTTTTATAACAACAAAGTTTATTTAATTTTTGTCAATCATGCAAAAATAATATTTCAAATTGCCAGTATTGTAGCACAGCAATTTCATAATGTACATCTTTAGTGGTCATTACAAATTCAATTCTTTTAAATATTTGTAAGCCAGGAACATAAGATCAAATGTAATATATTTTTTTAGCTAAGTAACTTGAAAAAGGAGATTATATATTCAATTATTTTTATCCATATTTAACTATATTCATTGATTTCTCTGCTCATTGTATACAAATTTTCAAAATTCTTTATTTCATCCAAAAGAGTACACTTTCAAGGTGGTCCATTTAATTTACAAGATGACACATGACCTTGAAGTTGGCTTTTTCGAGTGTTAAGTATGTATACCTAAATAAAAACATTAGCCTATTGCAGTCCACTGCTGTATGTTGGCTTCCCCCAATATAGAGGTTTTGCCCATAGACACCATGCTGGGCAGGCAGGTTGGTGACTGCAGTGTATGTTTGTTACGGGATTTTGCTATCTCCCGAAGGTGCTGCATTAGGATTTGTACAACATTTAAAATATAGACAGGCTGAATGTGTTTTTAATAGCTTACTTTAACATGCAGCTGATCTTAATAATTGAGTTTAAGAATTTACTGGTGTTATTCAGACAGAAATGATAGATGACCATTTAGTATTAGATATTTTATATTTTGTAATATTATTTAGTTAAATACTTACTTGCAAGTGTATCTCTTCTCTACATCAACACACATCAAATGTCTAATAAAATCCTTGGCAGACTCACTAATGTCGTCCCAATATGGAGAATCAAATTCAAAATCTCCTTTCAAAATTTGAGCAAAAAGATTAGCGTCATTCTCGTCATAGAATGGAGGATATCCACAAAGTAATATGTATGAAATAACTCCTATACTCCATACATCAACAGCTTTACCATAAGGTTTCTGGGCTAACACTTCAGGAGCCACATACCCAGGAGTTCCACAAGCTGTAGCCATCACAGAACCGTGATCTTCAATCTTTGACAATCCAAAGTCACTAATCATAATTTTACTGTCTTCATCTGCACTATAGTAAAGAAGATTTTCTGGCTTTAAATCTCTATGTACAACACCTTGCGAATGCATATAATCCACTGCTTCCAATACTTGTCTAATAAGAATTGATGCATCTTTCTCTGTGTAGGAGCCTTTTTCAACAATCCTGTCAAACAATTCGCCACCAGTTACCAATTCCATTACGAGGTATACTTTATTCTTGTCTTCGTATGTCTCCAGCAACTGGACTATGTTTGGATGTGAAAAGATCTTCTTTTCTCCACCTTCCGCCTTGGCATTCTCGCTAAATCTTTTAAGTACTCGTATCTCATTTTCCAAGGAATCCTCTTTTCCTTTGAGAGCTTTTTTGTCAATTATTTTACAAGCAAACAATTGTCCATTTTCTTTACTTTCAATCAAGCGTACCTCCGAAAAAGCCCCAGTACCTAATAAATCTTTTACAACGTACTTGTCCTCGATAGATGGTTGTTTTTCAGATTCCTTTGTTTCCTTTTTTGATTTCCTTCCGAAATCTTTTTTGCCAAACAAAGGCATGATGAATTTATTAAAAGTCCACACTTTTTAAAACGAATATTAAGTTTCTTCTCTGTAAAAATAAAATTAAAACTACGTCTACGTCTACATAGGTTTATCGATACGAATGTGACCATAGACAATATTGCAATTATAGAAGTTATAGATAATAAAATACAACAGATAAACATCAAACTGTAAAATATTACAGACTACAAAAAAACAAACATTGTTTATGATTGTCATTGATTGTCATTGATCCAAAAGCCTAGAGTAAGAATAACATTGCGCGTTCATTAGCTGGCGCCGGACGCATCACACGCACGGCACATAACGGATATCACGATCTTCAGTAATAAGTATATAGTCTATGATCACGATTTTGTATATACCTACTTGAAATGTCGACGTCCTTTGCGAAAGGCGTGGATAGATATTATTTGTCGCACTCACACCGAAAGTCGGCATGTCTATTGTATGAAAATCCGTGTAATCAGTTGTCCGCAGTATACCTTAAATAGGCATAGAAGCAATATGGTTACATAAACTTCTTGCATAGAAGAGAGACGACCAACACTTATATAATAATTAATCTCTTTTTTCAAAGATCAGTATGTACATAGATTTAATATCGTCAGTGTAATACATCTATGAATATTTATATATTAGATATAAGAAAGGAGCATATTATATTATTGGTATAATTAGCACTACTTAACTATGTTCAATGCTTATGTCAGTTTTTTTTTTAATTCATGCAAATACAACAAATAGACATACAATTTTTAATTCTAGTGTACCTAAGCATAAAATCATTCGAGTTTTTCCGTACACTAAAATAATGTTAACACGCGTTGATTAATATTAAATGTTTTACAACCATAACATAAATAGTTTAAAAAAATAATTACCTTATAAATGTATTCTACATGGTCGGGTCCAACCATCAATGGTCGAGTTGGAGTAAAAATCAATCAAAAAGTAAAAGTTGGTTGGCCAACTAAATTTTTAACCAGCAAACTTCTATACGGCTGATTTTGTTGCCAACCGTGTAGAACACCTATTAGTCTTCACTTTTTTTTTCTTTTCAATATTGGCATGGGCGTTAGCAACTGCTATTTGCCAAGTTTAATATTAATTTCATATTAATTTGCATCAAGTTGCTGCACGATTTGGTAACATCAGGAGTCTGGTCTGTCGTTTTCTCATATCACTCACGTGATATTATTAATCATCGTTTTCTCAACTCTTCATATTATAGTCCTTTTCATTGCTATTCTTTAAATCTTCATATTATTCAATATTATCATAGTCATTGTGTCGTCATGTCATTGTAAGTCGTCACAGTCAGTCATGTCATGTCTAGGTGCCAGGCAAGGTGGCAAGCTTGCCTAAGCTTTTCGAGGGAGTTTTGGCGGCAATGAGAAAATACACTAAACGTTGATTCCTTCATGAATTATTAATTATAAAAATATAGATATATATTTTTAGCTATCCATATTTTCCGCTCAATAAATAATACTTCATATCATAACAGAAGTGAAACAGAGAGGCACTAAGTGGCGTAGAAACCTTAAGGACTTCTTTCTTTGATTAATCTAGTCACACTTGCGGCCACTGTTTGTAGTCGTGTCTGATGGCTGCCTAGTTCGCGAAGAATGTTCACAATTAAGTTGAAAGATACCCTGTGAAGGCCGACCATGTCGGCGATGTTAAGCGATCGGTATTAATGGATCACGGTCCATTATGAAGGAGAGCCAATAAACCCTTTACCTACGTAATTTATACACTTCAATTTTATTAATAAAATAACGATATGTTGTTTCTTTTATTTTTAAATTATTCCCGTTCATGATCCGTAACCATACAGCCTAATCTGCATTTCATTCTCAAATCTTATCATTTAATAGATAGGTACCACTACCGAGTATGACGGCCGAAATTGTCTATAAAAATACTCGCTAATTGTGGGCGTGTAATCTGTTTTGAATTTTTTAGTGGCTCACAGGCAATGCACGAAAAATATGTTTACATGTTTCAGATTACACGGCTAAAAAGGTACGAAAACGCGCTTTATGCGCCAATTTTGCAACTGCTACTAACTGCTTGTTTTAAGACGGTCACTCATATTTCAACCGAGTGTACTTCGTCACGAAGACGTTTTCAACGTTTTCCCTGGATTGCTTGAATTGGGCAAAGCCTTTCGGCTCGGGAGCACTATTCTTTGATATAGCCAAAACATTTGACAAGGTCTGTGACAACGGCCTAATCTAAAATCAAGAGGGCTTAATCTACGAGCTCTACCTTATGGGCGTGCCAGATAGACTTGTTCTTATCATAAAGGACTTGATAGGTACTTGTCAAACCTCAAATCATCATGGTGTCAATCTCAAGTCTCGTTAATGTTAGATAGGAACTATGAATTATTATCAAAAAGCTATAGTTACGTTACCTACAAATTGAAATTTAAAAGTGACTAATTTTATTTTGTGGTACATATTTATTATTTAAAGCATAAAAGATGTAAAGTAAAATTTGTGAATTTATAGTACTTTATTATAAAATAGATGATTTTTACGGTGTTTGTGTAATTATTTTATGCTTTGTAAACACAGGAAGGCAATTTTTAATACAAATTGAAATATTTTGACAGATAAAACTGGCAAATTACCAACAATTGCCTCCTTTTTTCTAGTTAACGCTAACTTTACACAGCCTAGTTCAAATTTGTATCGCCAGCAAAAATAATTTTCGTTAAAAAATTGGACTTTAGTATATTTTGGGGAAGGATCGTAAAAAATGTATCTAGACAAAATATTATATATGTATAATTCAGCCCTACTTTATCAAATGATATTTTCAAAGAAAGAACTTTATTTTTTTTAACTCGTAAAACACACACACACATACTGTATACAAACATATCTTCACGGCCAGTCCCTTACGTGGCAGAGAGTATCGAATGCCAAGTGTCACTCCACAAACAGTCGTGACACACCCAAACACACACACACACACATACCCGTGGGTATCGCAAAAGTCCATTAAAGGTTCACCTAAGGTTATATATCAGGTAGGCCTTGGTACCCATCTCCCAGACTGTGATGTAACAAAAGTCCGTAATAAACATACACAATAAGCCGACCCGTGTGCCGAGCGTGATGACTGAACAAGGGCCCCTAGTTATGGACAAGCCCCCCTTTTCACTGGGGGAAGTCTACTTAGTGGACTGCAGGCTGATGAATAAATGAGTGAAAAGAATGTTTTTTTTAATAGTAAGTATTGGGAGGCAAAAAAGCACACGGATTTCACGGATGGTAAGAAATTCACGCCGCCTAAAGGCACCAAAGGTGGTAATGGTGCGTTGTCAACCTGAGGTGTCACCAAAGGTGGTGCGTTAATAATTTGAGGCCGGGATGTTAGATCTCGTGCAAAAATAAGATTACCGGCTACCTTACCCTTCAAACCGGAACATGTCAACGACAAGCACTACTGTTATGGTGGCAAGAACAGGTAAGGCGGTGGTACCATTCTAATGGGCGAGCCGCTGCGAAGCTCTATCCCCTAGTAAAAGATCATGTTGTAAGTGAAAGTAAGCCTATGCTCGCCTTTCACGAATTGCCTGCTTGGAGATCACGCGGAAACGGCTTTGCTTCCGATGAACGCGCGCGAAATGGGGACTAGATGTGGGTGAGACAAGATGTTTTAACGCGTAGGAACTGGGTAGCTACTCGTACCGACTTTGATGAAGGCGCCCAGTTTCTCCATTCAATCCCTTTGGATAAGTGTTTTTTACTTATACTGATGCACATAAAAACATCGTCATGTCCATATATCCTCGAAAGGGTAGGCAGAAGTACATACGTGCACCCACGATTAACCGACGATATTAGGTCCCGTGATGTGACGGGTGGCAAGTCCGTCGCCAATCGGGCACAAATCCAATCCCAGGCAACGCTAGTTTTTCAGAAAAACTGAAAAATCTCATTTAGAACAAGTTGCCCGACCCGGGAATCGAGCCCAGAACCTCTCGCATCAAAGTTGGACACCAACATCACTCGACCACAGAGACTATCACTGATGCACATAACTAGGTACTACTTTTTCAATGACTGAATTTTAGAGTTGTAACGTTATAGTTGTAGAGTTGTAGAAGGAAAATATCTTAGCATGCTTATGACCCCACATACCCACGTTCTGTAAAGTCCCAGCTTCGACACTGAACATTATATAGCCATTGCCACGTGTGATCACCTGATTATGTCTACGAGGCATGCCTTTTAAGGTTTGTCGTTTTAGAAAAAAGCAGAATATTGAAATTTTATTGTTTTTCAAAGTATTCCCCCACGACGCTTAATGCACTTTTCCATACGCTTAAACCAATTTTTTAAACATTTATTTCACTTCAAAGTAGAGGTGCCCAAAATCGCTGATTTAAAAGCTTCTTCCTCGAAGATTTTTCTTAATTTTTGGGAAAGTAAAGAAATCATGAGGGCTTCAATCAGGGCTATATGGAGGATGGTCGAGAATTTCAATGTTTTTCTACTTCAAAATATAGTCGACCGTTTGGTGAGCGGTGTGTGAGCTTGCGTTGTCATGGTGCAGACGGATGCGTCGCTGTGGGTTGGTTTCCCGAAACTCGGCGATGACTTGTGGCAAACAGACCGCAGTATACTACTGCGCAACGACCATCTTACGATCCCCTTGCGCGATTGTAGCAACGTGACCTGTTTTCGATACGAACCTAGCCACCATTTTCTTTGTAATGCTTCGAGAGCAAACCACTTTGGTCGGTTTTGGCTCATCTTGGAAGACCCAGACGGTGGATTGCTGCTTAGAATCAGGATCATAAGCATAGATCCAAGATTCATCCCCACTTACGATATTGGCTACGTGATTCGACTCTCCTCGCTTGAATCTTTGTAAAGTTTTTTACGCCATCTCACATGAGCCGCTTTGTGGTCATCGGAGAGCTGACGAGGAATCCAACGAGAAACTAGCTTCCTCACGCCAAGAGCTTCATGTTCATTCATTCAGGATCTTTTGAATGTTTGTCCCTGAAATGCCTAATGAAGCCTCTATCTCGCTATAGATCGCATGTCGATCCTCCATAATTAGCCGTCGAACAGCAGCAATGTTTTGTATGTATGTAAGTTTGTATGTATGGATGTCTAGTTATGTATATGTGTATCAGTTATATTTATTCTTAATTTATTTAAATTTATAGTGT
>DVZN01001334.1:0-10378 GCA_018237365.1 Caria ino melicerta
GACAAAAATTTAAAAAAAACTGATTTTGGAATAAGTATACATACATGTGCATTTAGTAAAAAGCGGTTATTTTTGATATTACAAACAGACACTTCAATTTTATTAATGTGTATATATTATAGGTATCGACCAGACGCTAAAACAAGTTTTATATCATCGAAGAAACATGCGCACGACTGATATCACAATCGAAATGTTTGTCACAGAGCTTCACAAAGACAAGCGTGCTTTTTAATACGGAATGCTAACATAAAGTGATTATAAATAATAATATCGCCTTTGTGTTCGAGTGGTGTCGGTGTACGACCTTGATGCTAGAGGTCCAGGGTTCAATTCTCGGGTCAGGCAACTTGTTCTTATCGTGAGTTTTTTCAGTTTTTCTGAAAAACATAACGTTACCTGAGATTGGATTTGTGTCCGATTGGCGACGGACTTGCCACCCTTCACATCATGGGACCTAATATCGTCGGCTAATCGTGGATCTTCGGCTTACTAGTATGTACCTCTGCCAACGGTATATATGGGCGTGACGATATTTATTTATTGTAAATAATAATACTAATTTTCGAATGAGCTTAAGATACTGAAATCTTGATCAGGTAGAATGATTTCAAGAAGAGAAAATCAATATAAAGAAACAGAAGCTACGTACAAACAAGCAACAATTGTCTACGATACGGATTATTTATTTATCTATTTAACACTTCATTGTACACAACATGTATATACAAGGAACATAAACAAATGATGAACAACAGTACAAAGGGCGGGTTTATCTCAAGTAATAGAAATTTCTTCCAGCCAACCCGTTAATGGGAAAAAAACCTGGATTAATTTTGGAATGAGCTTGAATTATTCAAATCTTAAAAGATAGTGCAAATTCTGTTTTTTTTTCAGTTTATTTGTGTTAGCAAACAGTGTACACAAAACATATTAACTTAACAAAACATTTACAAATTAAACTAATTGTTCCACCATCCACTAACCACTAATTACTTTATTTTAATTAGGGAAAACAAAATAAAGAAAACAGCGGCTAATTACAAGAAAGCGTGCCTCATCGATACGGAATACTTAACATGAAGTGATTATAAAAGATAATATCAATTTTCGAATGAGCTTAAGATATCTAATCTGGCATTGTATTCGGTAATAGATCGCCAATATTACAGCAATGCAGACGATTTGTTTGCTATTCATATTTTTAATGATAAAATTCGTACAGAGCAGTGTACGTTCAGATCCTTTGGTGCAAACAAATGTTGGTGTAATCCGTGGACTAAGGGCCGAAGATGGTGATTACTCTATGTTTCTTGGTGTACCGTTCGGGAAAGTTGATGAGAGGAATCCCTTTGGTGTAAGTATAAATTTATAGATTTAACAAATGCAAAGTGAATTGCATGTAGTTTTTGCTATAGCAGACGGCTGTTAAGATTGGTGTACGCACGCATTTAATACAAATATTTATTATAATAATGTTTCAAAACATAAAGACTAAATATATATAAACTTCAAATAGATTAACATTGCACCCACGATTAGCCGACGATATTTAGTCCCATGATGTGACGGGGGGCAAGTCCGTCACCAATCGGGCACAAATCCAATCCCAGGCAACGTTATGTTTTCCAGAAAATCTGAAAAAAACTCATGAATAGAACAAGTTGCTCTACCCGGGAATCGAACCCGGGAAGTCTCACCTTAAAGTCGGATACCGACACCACTTGACCACAAAGGCGATTAATGAAGCACGGACTATCATTTGAGCAGCAAATAGACGGATGCACAGCTCACAGTTTAAGTAATAGGGTCCCATTTTAACCCTGAAAAACGAAAAACTTTATTCTGTACATTATTAAATTCAAATCTCGTAACATTTCAGGTAGCATCGCCACATCCAAACTTTGAGGGTGTCTTCGAAGCGTTTAGCGATTCAGCAGTATGTCCACAAATGGAACCCGGCGGCACTAATGTTACTGGTACGCTGGACTGTCTCCATTTAAACGTATTCGTACCTAACACAGCCTCCTCCACCAACAAACTACCAATCTTAATATGGGTACACGGCGGAGGACTTTCTGGTGGAAATTTTGGTAGATATATATATGGACCAAAATTTCTCGTTGCACACGAAGTTATATTAGTCACAATCAACTATAGAGTTAATGTTTATGGATTTATGTGTCTCGATACACCTGAAGTACCAGGAAATCAGGGATTAAAAGATCAATATTTAGCTATACAATGGGTGTATGATAATATTGAAGCATTTGGAGGAAACAGGCATAGAATAACAGTTATGGGAGAAAGTGCGGGAAGTAAAACTAATGAATTACATATGCTGTCTCCACGGCCATTGTTATTTGAAAGAGCTATACTTCAAAGTGGATCTCCATTGGGACCTGACGTTGTTGATGTATCAGATCGAACTGCTCCTATTAAAATTGCTGAGCATTTGGGATATGTCACTGAAGATTTTAAGGCAGCGATAGCATTTTTAGCTGATATTGACCCAAGGGTAGTTGTAGCCACGGTGCTGCAATTACGTTTAGTATTCAGAGTGTGCGTTGAAAAGAATTTTGCTAATGTTGAGCCTTTTCTAACTGAGCACCCTGAGCATGGTGATTTTTCAAAAGCAAGAAACATATCTATATTAGCAGGATTTAATAGTCACGAACTATTATTTTTATACAATGATAAAAACAATTTTATTAATCCAAATCTCTTTGTAGATAGACTTAAATTTTTGTTTAATTTTGATAGTCAAGAAATGCCTAATTTCATGAGACATTTTTATATTGCCGGCGAAGAAATTAGCGAACAGACAATATGGCAGCAAATTGATTTCTTGTCAGATTACATGTATAACTATGCAATTCAAAGAAGTTTAGACAGATATTTTAAAAATGGGGAACAGGATATATATCAGTACATGTTTTCCTATGACGGTGGTAGGAATTACCTTAAACGAAGAATGAATATAACTGTACCAGGAGCGTCGCATGCCGATGAAATAGGATATCTTTTTGACCAGGAATATGTGACCGAAGTACCTACAGCGGAGGATCAATTAATGATTGATAGAATGACAACTTTATGGACGAATTTTGTGAAATATGGGTAAGTAGAACTCATAAATTTGGGATAGCTACTATCGGACAAAGTGGCGGTGGTACACTTTACAAACAAAAGCTTTTGGCGAGTTTAAAATTTCTCCCAAATATTCAACATTTACATTTTTTTTAATAATACGTGATTAGGTATCAGTTTATTGCTTTCTCGCTTCCACAACGATTATCTTTTTTATACTACACATTGAGTGCAGGCGATTTCTTCCTATTATTTGTACACTTGTATACTAATTTCAGAAATGCGTAACGACTTTGGGAATCTGGAAAAAATAAAGAAACTTCTATTTGAAATATAATGTAATAGGTCAACAATTACTGAACAGTGCAGAAAATGGGCAAAAACAAAATTTCCTAAACATAATGATGAGGTTAAACATCTAATCTATACAGATTTTTAGCCCCAAAAATCTTATATTGCACAACTCATGGTCATTTTTGAAGCGGTTTTTGTTAATCTCGTTTCGTACTCTTTCTCTAAATGAGATTCCGAGGAAAGACCTTTCCATAGCTCTCATGACAGTGACATGCAGTCGGTGGGCCACTTTTATCGCCATGTTCCACGTCTCTACAATCTACATTGGTCGTTTTTAACAGTATATAATTTAAATTAACGTTATAAAATCTGTTTTCAGAAATCCCACACCAGAGACAACATATCTCCTACCAATAAAATGGTTGCCAAGGACAGACAGTGTCACGTATTATTTAAATATCGATCTGCAAATGAGCTTGGGCAACAGACCATTTAACGAGCGACTGTCATTCTGGGAGCTGTTTTACAAGACGAATGACAAATATCTCAATGCTAATTCAGGAGATTTTAGATAATAAAAATAAATATAGGCACTAATTCTGCTGTGCGTTTTGTAAACTAATTTTAAGCTTTTGCTATCTGCCTTCAACCATATAAGAATAAAAAGAGACGGGACATAAACGCTGTGAAATTAGTAAGCACGTACAAACTTGCAAAGATTCAAAACGTTGTATCCCAAGGTATAGACTAAACGTTCATACAGTTTTTTAAGCATTCTAATTTGGCAACACTTCACTCGTCTCGTCTCTTTCTTTTTCTGTAAGTAGAAGGTAGATAGCGATAACTTAAAAATACTCAGGCGGTGTACAGCAGAAGCAGCGCTCTTATAAATAAAAATCTATGGCTGATTGTTGTCTTTCTTTCTTTCTTTATGTTATTGCCTTAAAAAAACATGGAAACACTTTTAGAAATTATGTCATAAATCGATGAACGCCAGTTGCAACTAAAAAGCGTGACTCTGTCACGTTTCACGGTCTACCTGAGCTGAAGGTGCAAGTGGGAGTACAGGACCGATAAACCGATTTTACAGACAACTTTTTTATTAGATAGAGTTTGTCATCTGCTCGTACGGATCGGTACAACCTATTCCTGGCGGTATAATGTCGGTGCTTGCCGAAGACATCTTCAAGTTTGGAGGGTGAGGTTAACTTACTTTAGCACGAGTTTTGACCTCAGGCTGGCATTGCTCTCCGAAATGTCAAGCCTAGCATCAAGATTAGCATTATTTCTATTATATACCATTATAACGGGTATTTCTTACTGCCACTGGAAAACGCAGTGGTATCAAACCTACATCTGCTGGATGTAGTCTTTCCGCCAGTGCATAGGATGTTTGTCCAAAGTTGAAATCGGTTTAAAATTGGCGAAAACATTTTTGAACATTCATTAAAAAATAGCCTGTGTGGTCGAGTAGTGCTGATGTTCGACTTAGAAGCGACAAGTCCCGGGTTCGATTACCGGGCCAGGCAACTTGTTCTAAATAGTTTTTTCAGTTTTTCTGAAAAACATAACGTTGCCTGGGATTGGATTTGTGCCCGATTGGCGACGAACTTTCCACCCGTTACATCATGGGACTTAATATCGTCAGCAAATCGTGAGTGCATACTTGTATGTGCCACTGCCTACTATTTCGAGGGTATATGGGCCTGATGGTATTTTTTTTTTATTCTTAAAAATACATTTATAGTCGACCAAAGAACCTTCTTTCTTAAAATTGGTTTCAAAGGAATTTATTTTAATACGCGTGTCGTATAATACGTCGTATATCTGATAAATCGACCACCTATAATCACATAATCATCAAACAAAATAATCTTTTAGATATAATCATCAATGTCGCTGCAATGATTAAAAACAATCCTTAGATTACATATCAATGGATTGTTTTTAATCGTTATGTTATTTTAGTATTACTTGATTATACGTCAGACTATTGACACTTCCGTTTTTAATATTATTATATTCACAAGTGTAGAGTGAAGTGGTAACGTATTTGTAAGTGAAAAATGAAGTGGTAGCGATAGCCAGTGCTTTGAGAATAATCCAATTTGCCCCACACAAACTATCTAGGTATTTATCTATCTATACTTATGTAAGAGTAACAAGAAACCGGACCGAATTCGCAATAGCGAAATCAGAAAGAGTGGGACTGAAAAAAAATGTCGGTGTAAAAATAAGAAAGGGCTGATGATGATGATTCGATCATGTGTGAAGAATGGGATATGAAAGATTGTCATAACAGATATATGCGTATGCTGGCTGTAGGTACCTGGGGAGACCTATGTTCCATGACCAAGACGCTCGTGTATTAAGCGAGGGTGGTGTCAAGAGTCTTTGAAACCGGTGTGTATGTATGAAAAGAGTAACGAATATGGAGGAAGCTAGGCAAGTATGCACTTAGCACTTGATATTCTCTTTCGACACTAAGGGACTTGGCATGAAGATATGTATGTATGTTACAAGTATTTATCCGTGTCGGTCCAGGTTCCTTTGTAGAAAAGATTAACTGCCTTCCTCTCTCTCATCTCGTAAAAAACGAGCATATTGCCACTAACACACGTAGTGACTTCTGACTAGGTGTAGTTTCGCAAAGGTACGTCAGGATTATCGTCTTAGCGTCATAACGCCAGTGCTTGCCGTTGACGAGTAACGGTTTGGAGGGTAAAGCAGCCGGTAACCTTTCTTTAGAAAGAAGCCAAAAATCTCGGCGAAAGGGTAGGCAGAGGTACATATTAGCATGCACCCACGATTAGCCGACAACATTAGGTCCCACGATGTGTTAGTTTGCAGGTCCGTCGTCATATCGGACACAAATCTAATCTCAGGCAAGGTTATGTTTTTCAGATAAACTAAAAAAAAAACATAAAACAAGTTGTCGAATCCGGGAATCGAACCCGGGACCTCGTGCGTCAAGTCGGACACCGACTCCACTCGACCACAGACGCGATAAATTAATCACTACATAGTATAAAATGAAGTCGCTTACTCCGTCAGTCCCTATAATTTAGATCTTTAAAACTACGCAACGAATTTTGATACGTTTTTTAATACGTACACTGATTCAAGAGAAAGGTTAAATGTATAATACAAGCATAAAATAATAGAGAAACACTTATAATTTTAGAGGTTTCCATTGTGATGTCTGTGAGAGACATTCTGTAGAATATTTATTATCGGTTTTGCACCTGTGCGAAGGCCTCGTAACGTGTAACGTAATTTGATGGCCCCTAACAGGAATCTTCCTTTACAGATAGTCACAACCTATCACCATGAAGTGGATCCTACTGGGAGTGGCGTCACTGGGTGTTATCACCCTGATACTCGCGCTGTCCCTGACACTCGGTCGACGCTCGAGCGAGGAACAGCCTATCGTGGACACCGATGTAGGGAGAATACGAGGTCTGGTGGCTGATGACGGGGACTACTCCATGTTCTTGGGGATACCTTACGCTGTGGTGAACGAGAGTAATCCCTTTGGGGTAAGTGTACAATCAATTAAATAAGTTTACTTTATGAAGTAGATTTGATCGTGGAGTCGACATTCTCTTGAAAGGAAAAGCACGCTGACTGCATTTCTAATAATAATATTAGAGAAGGAATGGGATTGAAAGAAAGTGTCTGTGTAAAAATGATGTCATGTCATGTGGAAAGAATGAAAGATGCAAGTTTGACAAAACAGATATATAATGCAAATGTTATAGGTAGTTAATGGAAGATTGTAGGTACCAGGGGAGACCTAGGTTCACATTCCACGATCATATCGCTCGTGTGTTATACGAGGGTGTCAAGAGTCTTCGAAACCGGCGTTTAAATATGAAGAGAGTAATGAATGTGGAGGAAGCTAGGCAAGTATGCAGGAGTCGTGAAACTTGGCACTCCATACTCTCTACTTATCCCGTATGGGACTGGGCTATGTATGTACTTTCACATTAGGCCTAACACATCTAACAAATAAAGAAATCCCCCGTGTTGGTCCGGGCTCCTTTGCATCTGCCTTCCTAACAGGCAGCTCGTAAGCTTATGCTCGCCTTTTGAGCATAGGCTTACTTTCACTAAGACCGTGATCTCTTACTAGGTGGTAGAGCTTCGCAGCGGCTCACCCGGGTAGAATGGCACCACTGTCTTACCTATTCCTGCCGCCATGACGTCAGTGCTTGCCGTTGACATGTTCTGGTTCGGAGGTTAAGGTAGCCGGTAAACTTACATTAAACTTTCACGAGACGTAACATCCCGGCCTCAGGTTGGCAGTGCACCATTTCCACTTTTGGTGTCTATAGGCGGCGTAAATTTCTTAGCACCAATAAATCCGTTTGCTTGTCTGCCTTCCAATATTAAAAAAAATCAATTTCGATTTTTTTTAACAAAATCGTTTGGCAGGTGCTGATATCTTTTTCTTATATAAAAACTTTGCTCTTCAAGATTTTCATTCCAATTTTTTCCCTGCTCTCTGCTTCAATTCCTGGTACAAAATGATACCCACATTTCCCTTTGACTAACGTAATTCTTCGTAGGTCTATCTCTACTTCTCTTTTCTTCAATGTTGTCCTTCCAGTACGCATCGTGTGACAACAAGTGGCCAATCATAACTCATCTTTTATTTTGGCTTTATAAACAGCTATTCTAATAATTCCAAAAAAATGTTCACAGAAATCAACACCACACCCGAGGTTTGAAGGTATCTTCGACGCCTACGACGATTCTGCAATATGTCCGCAAAGGGAAGAATTCAACAGCACAATTGTAGGCACCCTGGACTGCTTACACTTAAACATCTATGTTCCAAAAACAGCAACTTCATCAAACAAACTACCAGTTCTCATTTGGATCTATGGAGGAGGATTCGCTATTGGTTTTGCTGGGAGATATATACACGGTCCAAAATATTTAGTACGCCACGACGTTATACTTGTAACACTAAATTACCGACTCGGACCATATGGATTTATGTGTCTCGATACACCTGAAGTACCAGGCAATCAGGGATTAAAAGATCAATTGATTGCTTTAAGATGGATTAATGATAATATCGCTGCGTTTAATGGTGATAAGGATAAAATAACAGTCATGGGTGAAAGTGCTGGTGGGGTATCTATAGAATTACTAATGCAATCAACACATGAGAGGTTTTACAATCAAGTTATTTTGCAAAGCGGTTCAGCTTTGATAACGAGTATAGTACGTCCTTCAGATGACACTGTGCCATTAAGAATTGCTGCTCATTTAAATTTCGTTACCAATGATACAAATGACGCTATAAAATTCTTAGCTGGAGTTGAGACTGATGTTCTTATAGCAGCGACGTTAGAATTAAATATGCAGTTCAGAATTTGTGTTGAGAAGAATTTCGATGACAGCAGTGTGGTTACAACACATCCAGAATTTCTAAAGCCTGATGCTAAGGGCATGCGTGTTTTAAAAGGTTTCAATAGTCATGAAGAATTAGTGTCAATTATAAGAATGTCACCAGAATCTTTTGAAAACTTTACAGTATTTCATAACCAACTCTCTCTAGCGTTTGATATAGAAAATGATTTTGAAGATATGATTGATTTAGTACGTAGGTTTTATATTGGTGATGAGGCTATAAGCTACGATGTTAGATGGAATCTTATTGATTTCGCATCCGATGCCAGATTTAATCATCCCACTCAAAGAAGTATTATGAGATTCTTGGAGAGTGACGCTACGGTTTACCAGTATGTGTTTTCGTATAGCGGTGATCGTAACTTTGTGAAAGTGCGGGAAAATATCACAGTAGCTGGGGCAGCTCATGCTGATGAGTTGGGGTATCTCTTCGATATGGTTATATTCAGCGAGACACCAACAAAGGAAGATCAGTTAATAATTGACAGAATGACAACGATGTGGACTAATTTCGTTAAATATGGGTGAGTTGATGTAACCTGCTACTTGTTAACCGCAGTCTCGCTCGCACGGTTAAATATTTTTATCTTCGAGCTATTTTTATCTACCTTTAAAAGAGCAATTCTTGTATATATAATATAAATTGTGTTGACTCAGAAGAACGTTATTTATAGTTTATTTTGATTTTTCGCGTCTCATATATATATTCTCGGAAACGGCTTTAACGATTTTCATGAAATTTAGTATGCAGAGGGTTTCGGGGAAGATAAATTAATCTAGCTAGGTTTAATTTTTAGAAAATATCATTTTGTCTGTGTTTTCATACAATAAAAACTTGCTACATAATTTAATAGAATACACAAGAAAATTTCATTGATATCTACAAAATTGTAATAGCCTAGTTAGTATGGCGGGCGAATCGAATCCCAATAGGATTTTTCTTCTTTTCTGTTTTTTGAGTTTATTCTTTTGTAAGAAAAATAGAAAAAAATACCGAGCAAAGCTCGGTCACCCAGAAGCTAATATTGCAAGGTAAACCCGTAGACGGATTCCCTGATAATAAGAAATTTAGGCCGCTTACAGACACCAATGGTGATAATGATGCGTTCCAAACTGAGGCCAGTATGTTAGACCTCATGCGAAAGTAAGTTTACTGGCTGCCTTACACTCCAAACCGGAACAGGCCAACGTCAAGCACTGACGTTATGGTAGCAGGAATACACCAGGCGAGAATACTAAAAGTATTTTAAGTTACTTCTTGTAAAAGTTTAATTTGTATGGTGGTTTCATATACTTTTTAAGGGGTTCGTAGCCAAATGGCAAAAACGAAACCCTTACAACTTCGCCATGTCCCGTCTCTCCGTCTGTATGTCCAGTCATTTTACGAGGAGACTATGGGTACTGTATGTATAGTTAAAATTGGGAAGATAGGTTTGTTCTATGAATCGCTACAAAATCATGTAGTACAAACATACATATATTCACGCCAAGTCCCTTACGAGGTAGGCAGAGAGTATCGAGTGCCAAGTGTCACGACTCTTACATACTTGCCTAGCTTCCTCCACATTCA
>DVZN01001335.1:0-10375 GCA_018237365.1 Caria ino melicerta
ATAACTAGGAGATTTAAGGTCAAACAGCACGCAATATAACAATGAGAGGACGTGAGCATCACGGCGAAGTTTAACAGTAAGAAGTTTAAGTATTATTATATATATTCTTCATATATATCTCGATTATAGTGCAATCAGAAGTTTATAAAAAGTTAAAAAAAAATATTACACAATCAACAATACAACATTTTAGATTTTCTAATAAATTCAAATTATAAATAAATAAAAATAAATATTTCTGGGAAAATCACAAATATTGACCTACCCCCAAATTAGAGCCCCGAGACCTTAGAAAGGGTCGCAAGGATGAAGCGCCCTAGGAGCGATGGCAACTCATACCAAGAGAAGCCAGCTAAATCGGCCAAAAGAGGGACAGACATGTTGACTATATAATGACTATATAATTATATTAAAATATTTTCAGAAAGGTTTTCTTATACGCACCTTCAGCAACATTTTCATCCAAGAATTCAATTTCCGTGAATTCATCCAGTTCCTGTTCTTGATTATTATCATGTTTTACATCTTCGGCATATTCTGTTTTTGTTATAACATCTTTTGTATCGGCAACTGTGATAATTTATAACCCATGTCATAGTAAATTTCAAGAATATTATGACAGAAGTAAGGAGAAGGGAATTTGGTATAGAACAATCCAGTGTCAACCTCCTCCGATTCCATGGTTTGCAAACAGCAAACTGTCCAGAAATCACATTGTTGTTGCTCATCGTTTACGATCTGGACACTATCCATCTAATAAATTTGGACATGATGAAAAAAAAAAAATTCACAAAACATGTAACATAGTTGAGGATGTCCATCACTTGTTGATGGAATGTGCTAAATATACTGATTAAAGAAGTTTGCTGTTTGCAAAGCATAACATCAATAAATTGGACGTTGGAGCTTTAGCATATATCTTATCGCAACCACTTTTTACTAAATGCATATGTATGTATACATGGTATATATACCAAAAAACTTTTTTATAATTTTTGTCTGTCTATTGCAAGTGTCTTTAGCAATATTTGGTTCAAATACTTAGGTGCAGACATGTAAGTACCCAAATTAATGTATTGTTTAAATCCTAAACTTGTAATAGTCCAACTACTATGGACAAAGTACCATAGAATGTATAACCCCAAAACTATATAATAGATATCCCTTTTTACTGGATAACATAAATTAAAAATAGGCTTATTAAAACTACAATAAAAAAATTGGATTACAACAAGAGTAACATTTTTGTATAATATCAATAATTATGATCATTAGAAATAAGATGATACCTACTTTTCTATATTACAGTTGCCTGCAACTTCATTCATATGGGTCACTTTAAAAAACTACCAGTTTCATCTGACCTAGTATAGCACTTGTTTCTAATGTGATGACAGACCAGGTTAAACTGGCTACTACTCAAGAGAGATTTTTAGAGGATCGCAAGCAATCTTGTTGGCAGGGGTAATGATTAATTCATGTTTGGATGAACTATTACAGGCACTCAAATAAAATTGTGTAAACATCAATATTTGTAATGACAATGCAGATGTCATTAAAAAAAACAAAGGTTAGACCAATGAGGGATATAACAGCTTTTACAGGTCCATCAAAGGTTGATGAAGTTATTAGAAGCATATTTTTTCTAGTCGGTTACTAATTAAAAGTATAACTTTTTTATTTATTTATTCTTTATTGTACTTTTAAATATCCAAAAAAATTAAAGCAAAGAAAAAGCACAGGAAAAACGTACAAATGGCAGTCTTATTGCTCGAAGCGATTTCTGCCAGACAACCAAGAGACAGGAAATGTAACACAAACGGTAAGTACACAAAACTTTTTAAATTATCGTAATGGGAACAGTCTTAAATTTAATTACAAAAATAAAAATACATACAAAAAATAGTAATACATACATAAATAAACAAATATACATAAGTAATAATATAACTAGTGTGTCGAGTGTTTATGACTTCAGTTTTCAAAAGACAAATGTCACTCAAGGCATACATTTGTTTATTTAATGTTTGAAATTATATATTGTGACAATCTCAATTTTATATATATTTAAATGGGTGCACACTTCTAACGCTTTTAGGTAGCTCGTTACAAAGCTGTGCTCCCTCAAAGATTATGGATTTTCTAGCAGTTTGTTCTAGTTTTGGGCAGAACAAGAACAGTAGCTCAAAGTTGTGTTCAAATTCATGTCTGGTGTCATTTTGCATTTGGTATGCTGGAGAATTTCGAAATAATTAATCTTGATCCTCACCTACCATCTTTAAAATACTCTTGAACATCCAGAAAGGCTTTCTTAAACTTCACAGCATTTCGTACATGTTCAATGCAATCTTCACAAATCATTTCAGCCTCTACCGCATCCCACTGCAATATTATTAACAAGCATAATCAAGTGTTGTAATGTTGGGAGAGTTGTTTCCATACGAGTATATTTATCACCAATAGGGATTGCAATCCAGCCAAACAGATACAGTACAGATTATTGTATGTTTGGTTTATTGGGACCAACCAGATCTGGTATTCATAAAACATAAATTCTTAAGGTCAATCCATAACTGCCTAAAGCAGTGTTCCGCAAAGGGTCACTGTGTAGGAACGGGGTGCTGGGGCGACGGGACTTTTTTTGTATCTTGTTATTTGTTGTTTTTATTAATTACACTGATAGAGATCTTATGTAGGGTCATTTTAGGTCATTACACGTTTTGACTTCCGACACATAGTTTTTTAGAAATCCCAGTTCGAATTCTTATGTTTGAGACAGTAAAATTTTCCACTTTTTTATTTTCCATTATCTGTTGTTTTTATTAATTACATTGATAGAGATCATATGTGGGCTCATTTTTGGTCATTACAAGTTTTGACCTACGACGCGTAGTTTTGGAGGAATTTGGCTAAGTGTAACCTTTCTCGAGTCCCCACAGACGAAACTGAAGGTCTCAGAGAAAAAGATCATATAATTTTTTTGTCCCTGCATGTATCGCTGGTTTTGAAAGAACTGAAAATGCATTTTGATTTTTTTTACAATTTTTTTTTAAGTCTGCCCCGGTTGCTACTCAAGTACGACATAACCGTTCAATCGCCAATATATCGCTAACAAAGGTTCCTACTGGTAAAGTTGTACTTTAACTTTCTATTGGCTGTGCTAACTCCCTTACGACGCCGTCGGTAGATTTCCAATTTGTGAACGTTGAATTTTTGAATCCCTGGATCAGGGATGAATCCTAACTGTAATTCGTAGGTAGTTTATAAGACTTGCAAATAATTAATAATGTACAAATGCAGTAAAACACTAATGTTTTTAATACCTAATTAATAGTGGAATTCATTGCCTGCGAGTGTATTTCCGGAAAATAATAATCTACGCGTCTTTAAGGCCCGAGTGAATAGGCTAATTCTAGGCAGGCATAATCCATCTTCTGCCGCATCGACGCTTAACATCAGGTGATATGACGGTCAAATGCTTGCCTATTAATTAACAATAAAAAAAGTCAAGCATTTGACCACCATCTCACCTGATGCTGTGACAATACGGCCGAGATGGATTATGATTGCCTAGAAACTGCCTGTTCGCTCAGGCCTTAAAGACGCCTAGATTAAAATGTTCAGGAATATTACACTCGCAGACAGCGAATTCCACTCCTTCGCCGTTCGCATTAAAAAAGACGAGTCTAATCGCGTTGTGTGGGAAGGTGGAATATTGACAACATATGGGTGGCCTGCGCCTCCAGGACCTAGTTAGGCTAGAGGTCAGTATTACTGACAGTAAGCCTAAGCTCATTTTTTACTAGCTCCCTCACAGGTAGGCAATTCATATCTTCTACAAAGCATGCCAGACCGATACGAGGTTTACATAAAAAGTATTGATTTCCATGGTAGGCAACTTACATACAACCCGAAACACTCCATCAGTAATTCGCCAAACACTTCTCTTTCTTCGTTGGTGCCATAATTTTCCCACATTTTTAATAAATTGATATCATCCAAACAACATTTACATCTTTCTGAATAATCTAATTCGTGGGCGTTCATCTTGAATTCATTGATTTAGAAAAAATAACAGTACGCTAATCTTTTATCAAACACGAACATTGAAAAGTACTTTTTTAAACACAAAAATTAATTATAATGCCTTAAATTTTACACAAGAAATTAGAATAGAATAAATAGTTACAACAGCCAACTCTTTTACTTCATACATATAGACAAAATGGCGATTGGCGATTGATTGGCGTCTGGCGACGCCTCACGCCGACTCAAATTTTCTATGTTTGAATTAGAGGTGTGCAATATACTAATACAACCATTCGATTACGAAAATGTCTCGAAATATTTCAATTATAATAATCATTAGTAGTTATTATTAATATTAAAAGCGACATTTTTAAAATTAAAAACTAGTGACACAAGCTACGAGAAATTAATATAGGTATACTTTCATACATTCTTCAAATTTTAATGAAATATCTGTAAAGTATACCCTCTCAAACGAAAATAAGGTTTGAAATTGTGTAGAAATTAGGAAGAACTGAAAAAACAAACATTAAAAATTTATATCTTCCTTTTGGAAAATCGTTTGAAAACAAAATATGACGTGTTTTATCTCTCCTGCAATAAATAGTTACTAATTTCTGTTATCATTATTATTACGCCAAAACGTCAAACGTTTAAAAAATATGAAAGTTAGTTATACAGGTTGGTACTTGGTTAAATTCGATCGTATTAATAATGCGATTATTAATGAATAATCGCACACCTCTACTAAATACTATTATGGTCTGAAATATGAGAGATCTTAAAATTAGTAATTACTATTACTAATCATTCGATTTAGAATTTAGAATTACTAATTAGTATATGTTTCGATTATGTAAATCATGAGAGGGTGGGGTGACTGGTGGGGATTGGTGGTGGTTGGTGGAGGCTGTTACCCAACCTCCCCATCAATACCATCTAGTTCCCACAATCCCCATCAGTCTACACAATTCCTATCTTTCCTCGCCAGGCCCCACCAGTCACCACCAGTCCTACCAGTCCTCAGCGGTTCCCAATCTTCTCCATTGATTTTTTTTACCACATTACCTGACTAAACAATCATACACGCCTGATTTTTCGAAATCGGGTAACAGCTTGATACGCATTATTAATAAACCTAATACATGGCAGTTGTTAACACCGATGCCAATTGTCAAAAATAAGATGGAGAACTCAATCAATCAATTCTTGTTTTTTTGAACTCCACCGAGATTACGGTGATTCTGCCAATGTCAGAATTGAAAAAGGCTCGGATTGAGAAGTATTTGTAACATTTGTGATTTGACATTTGACATTTCTATATTCCAAATTTGTAAAATGAAATGTGAATGTAAATTAAAAAAAAAAAATTTGGATAATATGTAATTATTGTTTGTCATGTAAATTGTTTGGGTAATTTGTAATTGTTTGTTATGTAAATTGTATTTCAATAGATTTCAATATTTTCAATTTGGAATTTGCTCGATTCCAATTCTATTGCCATTTTCCAATTTGTAATCTGCACTTTCAAATAGACGATAATATATTTTAGTTAATAAAAATTTTTTTTATTCATAACGCAATGAATATCACATAAAAAGTTATATATTTATTCTAATTAGTACATAGTGGAAGTAAAAATTGAACATGGGGCGATGTAAATGTTGTTTGGAAGAAAGTGATTTAGAGAGTCTTTGGAAAGAAAATTATGAAAATGGACAGCGGGAAGTATACGGTGCAATGTTAACTGAATGTTTTGCGTTGTCAGTAAGTAATATATTAACTACACCTACATACATATCTTCACGCCAAGTCGTTTACGTGGAGGCAGAGAGTATCGAGTGTCAAGTGTCATGATTCCTACATACTTGCCTAGCTTCTTCCACATTAATACTCTCTTGACATATACACGCCGGTTTCGGAGACTTGACACCTCACTCTGATAATACACAGGCGATTTGGTCATGAAATGTCAACCTTGGTCGTCCTGGGTACCTTCAGCCATCCATATTCACATTGTATATCAGTTTAGTCAATCTTACATAACTCATGATCAAACCATTGGAATATGCCCTTTCACATTTTTACACCAACACTTTCGTTCAGTTAATCACTACATAGTATAAAATATATCACCTATGTGGTGTAATGGTACGGCTGTCGCCTGTTAAGACCGCTAGCCGCTTAAGTCCTGGGTTAAATTCCCAGGTCGGACAACTTTTCAAAAAAGGTTTTTCAGATTATTCTGAGTAAGCATGACATTGCCCGGGATTGGAATGTGCCCGAAGTGGCGATAGGCTTGCCACCTATCACATCATGGGCCCTAGCACCTCGGCTAATTATGGGTGTTCTAGTATATCTACTGGACTTACGAGTCATGGAGATACTAACACACCTCTGCTTACGCCTTCGGCGTACGAAGTATTATCCCTAATAGGCGTGAAGGTGCTACTTTTTTTAGTATAAAATAAAGTTGCTTTGTGTCTGTTTGCCCATATGTATACTTGATCTCTAAATCCACAGTAACAGATTTTGATGCAGTTTTTTAAAGATAGAGTGATTCAAGAGAAAGGTTTATATGTTTATGTATTAAACATATAAACCTTCCTCTTGAATCACTCATAAAATAATCGCATAAAATAATAAACAAACTAATAAATAAAGAAACCCCTAAGGTTTCTAAATTCATGTGATATATTATGTAGTAATATAGTATCAATTTTGCACCTGTGCCAAGCTTTGGCGAGTCGCTAGTTTTAAATATAAGGAAGCAGAGTCTAAGTCTGTTCTTTTTCTTTGCAATAAATTTTACCAATAAACAAGATTTTAATTATGCAGAAAATTTAGGTGACTTTAAGAAAGCTTACATGAGGAAAATTTATTAAAGTTTTGTGCAAATATTTGAAATATGAGGATTAGTGCCGAAAATGTATGTATTTTGTTTAAATGAGTGCTAATATATTGATTATTGATTTTTCCAAATTAAACCTTCAAGGTAGAAAGGTGTGCCAGAGTTTTTGATATAAAAACAAATTATACATTTATTTGCCTAGTGGTGTTGGCAGGATAAAATATCATCACCCCATGTCAGTTTATGGGTGGGTAGCACCACATCCCGTATAGAAAACATATTTTTTTTAAATCATACACTGTGGTCACTTACCCATCTGCCCAGTATGGTAACAATGAGTCTACCTTTGGCAATAGGCTTTTTTTAATATTGGAAGACAAGCAAGCTGATGGATTTCCTGGTGGTAAGAAATTCACTCCGACTATAGACACCAAAGGTGGAAATGTTGCATTGCACACCTGAGGACGGGATATTAGGTCTCACGCAAAAGTAAGTTTACCGGCTACCTTGCCCTCCAAACCGGAACACCTCTACGTCAAGCACTGATGTTATAGCGGCAGAAATAGGTAAGGCTGAAGAATTAATAATAATAAAAAAATTGGTTTGTAGATGTAAATTTATAATTTTACTTTTTCATTACTTCAATAAACTGCAACACTGAATAAGATACCGACCTAAGGCAATGTTATTAGTTAAAGTATAAATAGGTATGTTAAGGTAAATGAGGATATTGCGGTTATTATGTACAATTACCGGGAACTATGTATAATTACCAGTGCTTGTGGTAAAGGTTGTAAATACTTGAGAATTAGTCACATTTACCAGAAATTATATAAAATTACCATACCCGTTTAGTAAATTAGTACCTAAATAATGAAATCAAACATCGGAATCAAATGTTTATTAAAATAAAAACAATTCTAGTCTTAATTATAATAAAAATTGGTTACAAAATTTTCAATTTTTTTTTTACTTGTGTGTTGGAAAATAAAGTTCTTTTATTATTATTGTTACAAACAACATCAGTCAAACAATAATACTTCTCTAATATTAAGAGATCAAACCTTCTGTTTGGTTAAGCAAAACACAAAATATATTTTTAATTCTTATTAAATTAACAAATCAAATATCAAAAAACCAAACCTCTATAGTTAGCAAAACAAATAAAAAAACAATAATTATACTGTTGTTCATGTTTGATAAAAAAAAATACTAATTTTTTCTTGTACGTCACCAAACAGTCACAAATACAATCCCAGGCAATGGTATGCTTTTCAGAAAAACTGAAAAAACTTATAGAACAAGTTGCCCGACCCAGGAATCAACCCGGGACCTCTTTCACCAAAGTCGAACACCAATAACACTCGACCACAGATAAACATTGTATTATATAATCATACTAGAGACTAGCCCCGGCTTACAGGTGCAAAACTGATACTAAATACGCCAACAGAATATCTCTCACAGACATCACATTAGAAACCTCTAAAATTATCAGTGTTTCTCTATTATTTTTTGCGTGTATTATACGTATAATTCCTTTTGAATCACTCCATTTATTAGAGTTGTGTAATTTTAAAAATGTAAACATAAATATGGACAGACAGATGCAAAGAGACTTTGTTTTATACTATGTAGTGATTTGGCAATATCATTTTATCTGATTGATGAGCAAATCAAATTACTATGCTGTAAAACCCAATTTTACATTTTCAGTGGCACCAACCAATTGAAGAATCAGCAGTGGAGTATATTTGCAAGTCATGTATAGTCAAACTTAAGGATGCAGTTAACTTCAAAAATGTTATTCGACAATCGGAGCAAATGCTTATAGAAATAAGAATAGATGGTAAGTTGTAACCTGTTCTATTCTATCCTTTGAAAGGTGGCCTCCAGCATTAAGGCAACTGATTTTGCCATTGTCAAGTTGAGTAGAGATTGTCACATTAGAGTTGGTTGGTTCAGTTAAATTTTGCAATTGTTGAGTTACCCAAAACGAAACACTTAATATAAAACCTCCACCACATTTATTATAGATATTATATTATAATTGGAACCTATAACATAATTGGAATAATCGTCACATCTATATATCCTTGAAAGGGTAGGCAGAGGTACATACTACATACTGTAGTAGTATGCACCCATGATTAGCAGACTATATTAGGTTTCATGATGTGACGGGTGGCAAGTCTGTCGCCAATCAGGCACAAATCTAATTCCAGGCAACGCAACGGAAATCTATACAGCTCATGATTTTATTTACCTTAATTCGTGGTTGTCATCTCAGAACTCTATCATTTTTGTCTGATTTAATTCTTTTTTTAGATATTTGAAAAGATATGGTTCATATTTGCTTTCAAAAAAAATTGCATGAATATACTTAATGTTGGTCATTTTTTTTTGCAATTTGCGTTAGAATAATCACATTAGTGTATTGTTGATTTTACAGAGCCAAAAGAAATCAAGGAAGAGATTGATGATGAAACGGAAATGGACACAGAGTATTTGGATATTAAATATGATTATGAAAGCGATATGAAGACGTCAGGTAAGGTTTAAAACCTTCTAGAAGTTCCTGTATAAATTTTTTTCAAGTTCTGTTTAATTTAGCACAATTTCAAATTGGTGAAACTGACCGCTGCCTTAGCCATACTTCATATTAATCTATGCTTGTCAACGTGTTCCAAGTCTTGAGAGACACACAGTTAGTAGACTTATTTACACATAGGGCTTTCTCCATGTCTGTTTTATTTTATTTTTATTAAGCTTTTTGATTTCTAATGTAACTTTCTAAAGCCAGTCTTTTTATTGAGTTGCTTCTATTTTGATGTATGGTCCATTTGGGTAAAAGCTACCTCCATCTTAATCCACCTCTCTCTATATTATGCAACATTCATCAAGTTCTTTCCCCCCACTTTTAATATGTCATTAGGAGGCGTTCAAGTATTATGTAACCCTATTTATGGGGGAGAGTTGGGTCTTGCAGAATGTTCGATGGGTTACAGAAGTGGGACGGAGTATTGAAACAATATGTTATAGAATATTAATTTTTATTTTAATAAAAAACTAGGGACTTAAAATCTCTCAAGATGGTTACTTGAAGTAAAAATACGTACTTACTAAAATGTAACTATGTGATACAAGGGAAAGAAGGGTTTTTGCCAAAAATTGTCTGTTTGGCAGTTCATAAATATTTACCAAAAGATTTACCCTGTGTTGGTCCAGGCTCCGTTGAAGAATAGAACTGCCTTCCTGCCAGGCAGCTTGTAAAGGGCAAACATAGGTTCACTATTACCTGTCTCAACTGCTCATCGGTAGAAGAGTGTCATAATGGTTTGACCAAAATGGTAACACCACCTCAGAGAAATAGTGAATGAATGAATGAACTCTATATTGTGCACAATCAAACTTACAGATTAATAAATATAATTATTTAAGTACTATAAGCGACATATGTAACAGTTAGTAGTACACAAAAGGCGGTCTTATCGC
>DVZN01001336.1:0-10374 GCA_018237365.1 Caria ino melicerta
ACCTTTGGTGTCTATAGGCGGCGTGAATTTCTTACCATCAGGAAGTCCGTCTGCTTGTCCGCCTTCCAATATTATAAAAAAATCTACAAAAAATATTTAGTATAATTATTTTTATATAATTTATATTTATTTATTATTAGTATATATTTGTAGTATTATATTTAGTATAATTATTTTTTTGTTAAATGAAAGAAATAAATGTTATCTAAATTTGAGATGTCTCGCATTTGTGTATTTGACCACGCGTGCGAATCCGCGAGCGATTGTTAGTTATAAATAATAATTTTAATAATCATACATACATCAAAAGAACATGACATGTTTAGAGTCATTATGATTTAAACTATTAAAATATGTATTTATGCTAATGGTATACAGGTTATTCTATTAGTTTTTACCCAGATGCTTTATCATGACTCCTACATACTTGCCTAACTTCCTCCACATTCATTACGCTCTTTATACTCCGGTTTCGGAGATTCTTGACAACATTTGAATATTTAACTTGTAAATTAAACCATTACATAAACTACTGTTTATGTAAAATAGCTCAGTTCACGGGAAATATCTTTATGATAGACTTGTCAGGCGTTTCATAATATATTTGTGTATTCAAATTGTTTTAGTATCAATATAACATTTCAGATATAATATTTCATGTGAGTATCTATACATATTAAATCGTAGGAAATTCAAAACTGTATATTTAATATTTTTTTAAGGAATACTTGGGGCGTGATCTATAATCGATATCGAAGCCAAAACTATAGTTTTTAGATTTTTTGTCTGTTTGTTTGCATGTATGTCTGGGCTAAACTCAAAAAGTACTGCATGGATTTACTTCAAATGTTACATGAATCTTGCTAACAGGTCGGGTCAATATATAGGCTACATATTATCACGCTATCACCTATGGGGGAGGAGCTGTGAATCTTCATTTTTCTTACGCATTCTGTGACAGCGTGTAATCGCAGACAAAGTCGGGGGCAGCAGTTAGTAATTATATAATTGTCTATCTGTTAGCTTTTAAGTAATAAATCTTACTTATATTACGTAGATCAAAATAATCGTTTATATATCGGTTCAGCCGTTCCAGAGATTAGCCGGAACAGACAGACAGACAAAAAATGTTAAAAATACCATTTTGTGTATGATTTTGGTGTATGTTCCATTGTACCATGTTTACTTACATACATATGTATTAGGTAAAAAGCGGTTATTTTAATATTACAAACAAACACTTCTATTTTAATATTTTGTTTTAAACACTTGTACTGTTCCACATTTAATTATTTAAATTTTCTGCCTACCGGTTTCGCTTTTTACAGCATCATCAGGGCAATATTACTCTGTAAAAAGCGAAACCAGTAGGCAGAAAGTTAAAATAATTAAATGTGGAACAGTACAAATGTTTAATACAAAATATTAACAATGAAGTTCTACCAAGTGCCAACGATGAATAGTGTGATTTAAAGGTTATACATTGGTATTGTGAAATTGTTGAATGAAAAAATCTTTCCGTAGTTTGATTGTTCATACTTGAGCGATGGTTTCGAAGATTATTTAGATAACACTTAACATCCTTTACAAAGAGATTTTCCATTAGAGCTAGCTTTGGTAGCTTAAGCTAAACTTCCTGTTATGATTCTAAACACGTCCTGCACAATTGGAATTGTTTAGATTCAAGCGAAGTGCCACTGGCTAGACTGATTCAGTCTTGTAACATTTTGTAATAGTTGTAAAAATTAGGTAGGAAAATATTGACAATGGTACGTTTTAATTTAGACGGTGGTAACATTTCCCTTAATTTGGGGAAAAAAATTACCGGTAATAACACTGAGTTTGTTTATTTTTATTTAATTTAAAAACTACCTTGTCTTGTAAAATTGTTACAATTTCAATCTGTCAAGTGTCAAACAATAATTTTATTAGTAATATTTGCCCTGATGATGCTGTAAAAAGCGAAACTGGTAGGCATAAAGTTGTAATAAATATATGTGAAACAGTACAAGTGCTTAATACAAAATAGTAATTCAGTATCTTTGGAATACGAAGTGGTGTTCGAGTTATATAAAATGAAATGAGATTTCAATTTTAGTACTGTGTTGTTTTATGTTTTATATTGCCTCAATCACTAATAAGTTACTCAAGTGTACTTAGATATACGTCTTTTCAGAACTCACGGCCGGTTTCAGTACCCCCAACCTATCCTTGATTTTGCCTACTGTCGATATAGCTCTATGTCATATCTCCATATGAAAAAGTGGAGATAGCGCTATCAATAGTAGGCAAAATGAAGGATAGATTATATACTGAAACCTGACGGCCGGTTTCAGTCCGGTGGTAAAACCAAAGAGTAACCACGTTCATAGGCATATAAACGAGTTGTCTCCGGGAGTGCCGGCAGAAGTGAAAATTTACGTATTAACGTTGTGTTTTTAAAATTTTGAACAGTTCCCTGTTTTGCAGTACTATCATTTATGTGGTAAAATATAATATTCATTTATTGCGCTATCTATCGTACACCAACATGACAGTTTATGTTACCGGCGGTCTACTCTCCCTCCGTCGTAGGAGCTTTTGATCAGGTCACGTGTCCTGACGCGAGTTTAACATTTTTTGCCCATCACTAAAAGTGAATAACGCCTATTCCGCTAAAGAAGTTTTCATTTCAAAAACCGCTTGACTTTCATAATATTAGCATAGATACGTCAAAGTTAAAAGAATACCGTAAGCTTCGTAGATAATATAGATTTTATTTCGAATATACCGGTGTGATGGTGTCATGTCGCGTTGTAGACATTTTTTATTTTTTCTGATATTTTACGATGACATAAGCTGACATATTTCGACGCACCGCACCGTTGCATGTAGTTTAGATGTTATATTGTGAAATATGGTTTTAATGCCTTCCAACAAAAATTGTTCATAGTTTTATGATGATTCGACATGGCACTGTGTCGCTGGGGATTGATAGAAATATTTAATTATATAACTGCGTTTTGGACATTTTAGTCCATTATTAGTGTACACGCCTAAATATGTATGAACTACAAAGTAGGTACGTGTTCGATTCCTGACAGAACAGGCAAACTTTTATAAACTATAAGGAACAGAAATTTTATTAAACCAGTTTCCGGGCATTCATACGATTAGCCGACGACATTTGGTCCTGCGATGTGACGGGTGGCAGTCCGTCGCCAATCAGGCACAAATCCAATCCCAAGTAACGTTATGTTTTTCAGAAAAACTGAAAACACTCATGAATAGAACAAGTTGCCCGACCCGGGAATCGAACCTGGTGTCGATGTCCGACTCTGATGCGAGAGGTCCTGCTCTCGCATCAGAGTCGGACATCGACACCACTCGAACACAGAGGAAACATGGGTTATGTTCGCAAAAATTCTTTTGTTCGCGAAAAAAAAACTGGCAACCCTAAAGACTCGGATAATGTAAACACTACGAAACGGATTACGATATTAAGTCTCTACGGTAGCATAGATTTGTATTTCCTCTGTGGTTAATGTTATTGTTCGATGGAAACTGGCGTGTAAACAGTCCAAGGGCCACAATGAGGATGTCCCGGAATGTGGATCAGGTCAACTGCCTTTTAACAACTGTCCAGGAAGTTTTGATTCTGTAATTGTTAGGAAATCGCTATTTACGGGACGCTCGTTAGTGCGAGTCTCGTAAAGCGTGTACAGATCTAAGCATAGAAATAAAAGTAAAAAGCTAAAGACACCCTCACGCATAATGTCTTATATAGTGGGGCGGAGAAGTGTGTAGTTAATTAGTTCACTCTTGGTGACATATTATTCGCTCGGGTAGAATGGTACCACCGGCTTACCTATTCCTGCCGCTTTTAGTATATTATTGACGTTAGTCAGTGCTTGCCGTTGACGTGTTGCGGTTTGCAACGGTTCAGGCTGGCAACGCATCATTACCACCTTTAGTGTCAATAGGCGGCGAGAATTTCTTACCATCAGGAAATCCATATGCTTGTTTGCTTTCCATTACCATTAAAAAAACTTTTATAATATAAATATTAAACGGTATAATAGGAAAAATGGTTGTCTGTAAAGTCAGATGAACGATAATATTTTGTTTTAAACACTTTTACTGATCCACATGAAATTATTTAATATTTTGCCTACTGGTTTCTCTTTTTAGAGCATCACCAGGGCAATTATACAAGTAAATAAAACAAAATATTAACAATTGATTTCAGCCAAGTGCCAACGATTAACCGTGTAAATTACAGACGATAATTTTACGTGATAATGTCATAAGAAAACATTGATGAAAAATTGCATACTTTATGCAGCACAATCGAGTGCTCATGCACTAAATAAAATGTGAAATAAGGAATATTTAGCTATCCTGGGGAACTTTTAAGAGAATGAAAGGCCACTTTAACTTGATCAACTATCAAATTTACTATATTAAATATGACAGAAATATTATGCGTCACGCTTTTTTTGTACATGTGGCCGGCGTTCGTTCATTTACCAGACATGTCAATAGTAATTAAAAATGTTTGGAAACATAATAAGTACTGCCTATCGAGTGTTCATGCACTAAATAGAATGTGAAACAGAAATAATTAGCTATCCCGGGGACTTTGCAGACAATGAATGGGCACTTCAAATTGATCAACTATCAAATTTCCTGCTTTATTTCTGTCACATTTAACATAGTACGAGCTGACCCGGCGAACTTCCTTCACTCAATTGTGTTGCCTTCCCGGAACCCCTCCACTAATACTTAAAATTTATAGAATATTATAAAAGTTCAAATTTATTTTTAAGTATTATCGAATCTTTTATATGGGGTGTTGTTTTTAGACTTTTTTAGGCAAATTTTTCTCTCCATAAGAACCATTCTCGCACTTCAAGTCATGTCATTAAAAAAAATTTGCGAAATTGGTTCAGCCGTTCTCGAGTTTTGCGGTTAGCAACACATTAAGCGATCCCTCTTTATTTATATAGATTTATTAAACGTGGTACAAAGAAATGTCTTTATGTCATAATCTCTATACGACATTGCTTGTCATAATCTCATATGAGAAAATTACGAAAGAGTTATTTTGTTTCGTGATCTTTTTTAGTCTATTTTGAAAAAAAATTATGGCCATTTTTCTATTTGGAGCATAGACGAACCGAACAAATCATAGATCTTAAACATCGGTTCCGCCCTTTTCAGTTAAGTGTTCTAATTAAAACAAGTTTGTTGTATGATGCATGAGATTTTAAATAAAAATAAAGATCTACGCCATTTAACAAACCAGGAAAAAATATCAAAGGTTCTTCTAATAATAAAAACTTTTAAAATATTAAATTTAAAATGTTTATTGCATCGTTGTCAACTTATACGTATAAAAGAAATCGTGGAATAATAGTAGACATCGTTTTGTTATCAAAATTGGCTCTTTACGAAAAACACTTTTTTTTAGGCAACCTGCATATGGAGGGGAATGTGGATACTAGTATTTATTGTCCATATTTATACCAATACAAAACTGTCTTAACATATAGTAAGAACTAATAAGTCCGGGCTCCTTTGCAGAATAGACCATCGGCCTTCCTGCCAGGCAGCTAGTAAAAGGCAAGTACAGGCTTATTGTCACTAACATCGTGACGTCTGACTAGGTGGAAAACTTCGCAGCGGCTCGCCCGGGTGAAATAGTACCATCGCCTTACCTATTCTGCTGTCATGTGTTCCGGTTTGGAGGGTAATGTAGCCTTGTACGGTAAACTTTTGCACGAGACCTAACATCCCGGCCTCAGGTTGGCAACGCACTATTATCACCTTTGGTGTCTATAAGTGGCGTGAATTTCTTACCATTAGGAAATCCGTCTGCCTATTACTTATTATGGCGGCGGTTTACCCGGGCGGGCAACTGCGTAGCTCTACCACCTAGTTCAATATATCATCAGATATAGGTCATGTTTTATCATAAATTTGTACAATATAAATTACACTAGCCGCTGAAATCAGCCTGTCGTTGAAAAAACGACTAAGAAATATTAATCACGAAGCAAAGTAAAGCGCTCTCGGCGATTAGGTTCTATGTAATGTGAATTTACGGGAATTCGCAGAGTATTTGCTGGCGATACACTGCGGAATGACTGCGGCCGGCCACTCGAAATACACGCTCAAGTGGCTAGCGGTGGGATATAGACAAACAACCTAGTACTTGTGAACGATACACTCTATTACCTATTTATTGTTCTTAATTACTGTTCTATATTTGTACCTACACCTACAAAAAACAAATGAAAAAATCAGCAGTGTAATAGATCTAATGGCGAATCATAACTAATTTATAACACATTAACTATTTTACTTTAATTTCCTTACGCGTTAAGCACAGGCTACAAATACCGAATGCTATTTTATTGCCTTCCCAAAATGATAATAATTAATGAAACCTGCTTATTATGTTAACATGATATTTGCCCTTCCCTGTCCACTTCTCGACATAGGTCTTCTCCCACCCACGATTAGCCGACGATATCAAGTCTCATGATGTGACAGGTGGCAAGTTCGCCGCCATACCGAACACGAATCCAATCCCATGCAACGTTATATTTTTCAGATAGACTCATAAAACAAGTTGCCCGACCCGGTAATCGAACCCGAGATCTCTCGTGTCAAAGTCGGACACCACTAGGTATGCTTGTCCACTAATCGACACTGGTAGTGTTAAGTCTAAGTAATGGTGGCCATGAACTGGACTCAAGTTCGTGGTCGCCATTCAAGAACCTGACCCTTAGTGTATACTCATTATAAATTAAACGCTCGTAGTACCTTGACCTCTTGTTAAACTTACACGCTAATTATGATTAGACTCCATGGTGGTCTGTACTCTGTTCAATTAAATGTTAAATAGTTTCACCTTTAGTTTTTGTTATATAAACAATTAATCTGTGTGTTAATGAATGAAATGAATCAGATGATGATGATGATGATGATGACAGATACTTTAAAACATTGTTTCTAAACAGACTTCATATTGGGACTGTCTATATTGTATGGCACGGTATTGTTATGGGATATTCGCAAAACAGTTGAGGTATCGCATAATTGAAAATACGATAATGTTTAATATAATTTAAAGTACTCTGACACATACATTGTTAGTTAATCAGGTAAACTTAGAGTTCCTTTTTAATTTGCTCTAAAAGCAAAAATCACCAAAGCGATTACATTTGCTTTAAATAACAAAATATTTGCGTACATAGTCATGATTTTAGTAATTTCAGGTAATTATTTAATTCGATTAATTTATTTTTTGGTTACATTAATATAAAATTTAAAACTAAATTTTATAACTAAAAAAATTAAAATTTTATCCATATAGAGCTGGAGTGATTTTCATGATATTTGGTTTATTGAATTTGTTACCGCTCCGAATTGCAGAATATCTATCAGAATAAATAAAACTTATTGTTCTGTTTAAATTGCGCGATCCTTTCATTGTATTGAGTTGGGAGGAAGGTCAACGGGTGAGTTGGTACTAAATAGAGCTCAAGATAATAAATAATTATATTTCTGAGACTTATGCATGAATAGTCAATTATGATTAACAATAGATTCTTAGACAGATGTCAAATTCGCATTTAAAAAATAATTGGAAAATTCATAATAAATTAAAATATATATTTTGATACTGCGACGTTGCAAGCCAAGATTAGAAGGTAAAAGCAGAAAGGGATTAATTCGACATTTCTTCACCAGGTTGCAGTTAAACAATAGACTAACATGACGATTGATAAAGCTGGTCGTCCGCCTGCCCCAAGGCGATCTTCGACATACAGAAGCTATGATGAGCTAGGTGTCATTGAGAAAGGCAGACCCCTTAGATGTCGACACGGTGGAGTAGAAGATCTATCTGAAATCGATCAAAGAAAATACAGAACATACGATAATCAAGATTTAGATGACATAACAGTGATAAGTTCAGAAGAGATACAGAGACCAAAATGGAAAGCTATGGAAGGATTGGCAAGTGGATTTAGACGAACATTTTCTGTACGAAGTCGAAAGGAACCAGAGAGTATCCCTTTGGAGACAATTAACTCTGCCGGTGAAACTTTTGCAACCGTAAGAGGTGCTCCTTTTGGTAGACGTAGGTCTCTGTCGAGAGATAGAGGATCATCGCTGTTGGGAAGAAGCTCTTCGGAAGGAGATGTAAGGATGAACTTGCCCCGAGCTCCACCGAATCCAACGCTCCGATTCCATCGCTGTCTCCGAGCATTCGGTGGTAGTTGGAAGAATCTTCTTTTATGTGAGTCTTCGAGATGTTTAGCTTTATATAATTTATATACTAAATTCACCATTAACTGTCTTAACAAATTTTAACGTAACCACTGTCTTAACAATTTGTAACGGTTCAAATACCAGTTTTTCTAATTCAATTTAGATATGACGATAGCTAGAATTAAGAATGACATCACGTTTTACGACCACTTTAAAATCATGTTACTTAGAAGACCATAATCTTAATGTTTCTAGTGATAAAGCAATTTTTGCAATGCAAAAAATTAAATTGCCGACCTATTTATTTATTATGAAAAAAGTACTGAACGGTGATATTTTAGATCTTTACAAGGAACTTTAAAATATATAAATCCTGTCAAAATATTAATAGGAAATTAATACAAGATTAGAGACGCATCAAAAAAGCAAATTGAAATTGGTTGATTGCGTTAGAGATGAAAAAATTTACAGAAAGAAAATTGAGAATATTTTTAAAGAAAAAAAAAATAACTCGTTTTCGAAAAATTTGTACCACTCAGTAGAAGAGCTTTCTTATAAAAAAGAGTAAATTAATAATCTTTTTATGATTTTATAAGCAATAATCCACACTATTGAGAAAAGTAGAGTTGATTTTTTTAATTACACCTATCTCAACGTGCTGTGTATTTTTTGCAATAAGAAATTTAAACTGTTAGTGCTTTCAAATGTGTTAGTAAGGATTCTACCTAATTTTAGCGACATGACTGTGTTTCGTCTCAGCTTACATCGTGACCGAAAACCAGATACTGGTTTTCAAAAGCCATTTTCTTATTTTATTTTCTGGATACGCTCTAATTGTAAGATAAATGTGTCCGATATTTCTGTAATTGACTATTACGTGGGTGGGAGAGCAGCATTTTTTAATGAATTACTCAATAGAATCTGATCTGATTTAGGCACGGGCTACTAATGTGGTTGTTAACGACTCTTTATCATCACGTTGATTTAAGTGCTGTCATTCGCGAACAAACTTAGTGAAATAGTTGTAGTTGTTCTTATTAAATCTATATACATAATATGATAAAACAGTAACAAAACTGAATCTGTCCATGAAATATTTTTGGAAAAGAATAATATTTTTTTTGTTTGTCTGTTAACCTCTCACTCAAACATTACTGAACGGATTTTTGCTCAATTTTGTAACTTCTAGGCCCAGATCAACATTAATAATAGCTTTTACTACGGGTAAATCTTTCTTTCCCATTACTGCAAAAATACACGCCAATTTTAGCTGACCTGTTACAGTATTGGAATCAAGGAATATTTTGGGCCAGATTAAATTGGTACTTATTTTGTAATAATTTATATCTTTCAAATTCACGTGAATAACTTCGCGGACTTCTGGCGTCTGCTAGAAATTTATACATATATGACTACCACAAGTCAAAACATAATATATATGACTTACTTGTTTTTTTTAATAATATCTCGACCAGTCTGACGACAGTCCTTGCAACAAGATCCAAACGTTATATTAAAAAAACAATTCATAATATATGTATTTTGACACGTTGTAATTAAATAAAAACAGCGTTCTTTTAACTTTCTTGTCACATTATTTTAGTAAGTTACCAAGGTATACCACACCGTGGCCGGGCCTACTATTATTTAATAAAACACTAATAACTTTCTGGTGTGTGATATTAATCGCTTTGTGGTTCTTTTGACTTACAAATGTTTAATATATATTTCTTTCAGAGCTTCATACAAGCTTCAACTTTGTTACATTTCCATTAAAATATATAAAACTAGCGATTTTCCCCGGCTTCGCACGGTTAAAAACTGATACTAAAATATATACTACAGAATCTCTCTCAGACATCACATTAGAAGCCTGTAAAATTATCAGTGTTTCTCTATTATTTTATGCATATATTATACATATAAACCTTCCGCTTGAATCTCTCTACCTATTAAAAAACCGTATCTAAATCCGTAGCATAGTTTTAAATATTTAAGCATACTTAGGGACAGACAAACGCAAAGCAACTTCATTTTATACTATGTAGTGATGATTTTTTGTGTGTCTTGCTGTTTATAATAATTAATATGAAGTATAAATTAACTATATTT